>JAPYYD010003583.1:0-13977 GCA_028551405.1 Uromys caudimaculatus | reverse complement strand
TCTGATGATGCCAAATAACCTTATGTTCTTACCTTTGCCTTTTGCCATCTTGTTAACTCTGATGTTAGCTGATCTTACTCTGTCTGGCTGTGGCTTGCCCCTCCTGCAGGCCTCTGTATCAATACTCCTTGAAGACCAGCTCTCTCTGAGAGGTGTTTGGGTTTGGAGAGCTGTGGCACAGGGTCAGCTCTGGGGTGCAGACAGAAATTAGAAGGATCTTGTCCCCAGCTGTCCCTTGCTTCCTATGTCCTGATGGCTCTGCAAGGATCCCTCTTGATCCAGTGAGTTTGAACAGAAGTGGTGGTTTTGCCTGTGCTCAAAGGTGTGTCAGCACTCCTGGGATACTAGCTCTCTCCTGGAGCCCTGTGGCCCAGGCTGAGGTCCCCAGGAACAGACCCCTGGTGGCCCAGGCAGAGGTCCTCCCCCAGAGATGGAACCGGAAGGTTCAGAGGTTTCCTGTCCCTGAGTTCTCCTCAGGCCCTGTATCCCGCCGGTTCTGGGCCGGTCTCGGTGGGCAGTATTGTTCCTCTTAACTCCACTCACGACTTTTCCACGCTCCTGGGAGGGTAGGTTTCTCCTGGCACTCATTGGCTATGGACTCCTGGTGGCCCAGGCAGAAGTCTCCACCCACAGATGGAAGCTGGAAGGTTCAGAGGTTTCCTGCCGCCCCGAGTTCTCAGGCCCTGTATACCGCCATTTCCTGGTGGGTCTCAGTGAGCATTGTTGCTCCCCTTAACCCCACTCATGGCTTTTCCATGCTCCTGGGAGGGTAGCTTTCTCCTGGCACTCATTGGCTATGGACTCCTGATTGCCCAAGCAGAGGTCTCCACCCACAGATCTATTATGATGTTCTTAAAGCATATCTTTTGGTAACTATGGGTCACTACTTCCGTAAAAGAAACAAAAAGAATGCTTTTAATAGGAAAAAAAAGACAATGGTGTTGAAGGCACCGGTGGTAATGACAGGGACTCACAGACAGATGGTGGCATGCTTATGTAGTCATGGAAGTCTTATTTGTTGGAAATTGAAGAGTATTCCATTATTGTATGTGTCAACTCAGTGTCTGGAATCAATATTGAGATTATGGTCCTAAGTGTAGCTTTGAGGTGCTATAAGAAGGCAGCAAATATCTTCAGGTGAAAGACTTTTGAGATACATTTTCCTCATTACCATTTTATGTTAGGTCTTTGAAGTTCTATAGGTATGGCCACTCATGTGACTTCTAACTCTAGCCAGATTGATAGTAGAGTAACTTTCTTCACTCTATTACTTTTTAAAAGTAACATTGAAAAAAGATGAAACAGATTGTCTTGCAAAAGAGTGCTATAGAATTAGCTGAAATGCTCCATGTGACCTTCTACTGTCTGCTGTAAGAGTAACTTTTACTCGCCTGATGTAATTGTCATCTCGAAGGCTTACTGCCTCTGTCTACTAACCTAGGCCTAGTCCTGGAAGTTTCTAGCTTTTATATAATCTAATCCAGGCCTAGAATGTTTTCGGCCTCAGAGACTTACTGCTGAGCAAGCTCATCTTTTCTAAGTCTTTTTGAATACTGGCTGGTTGATTCAACTCGGCTGGTCTGGCTCAAATTCCTCTCCAAGCTGACTGATTCAAACTGGCTTCTCTCAGCTTCTCACTGAATTGTTCTGCTTGGCCTTGAACTAACTGGCTATTTGTTCTAATCTTCTGGCTCCTTCTCATTCTCTGGCCTGTTCTGTCTTCACTTGTGTCTAGTTTCTTCTCTCTACAACTTGTCACTGTAAAATTGTCCCTGTAAAAACTGCCTCTGAACTCCATGAACTGAACTGCTACGAACTCAACTCCCCTGCACTGTCTCAAATTGTCCCTGTAAAAACTGCCTCTGAACTCCATGAACTGAACTGCTACGAACTCAACTCCCCTGCACTGTCTCAACTTATTCACTCAACCGAACTGAATAATTAGCACTCAGATATCTACATGCCTCTGTTTCCTGAGTGTTGTACCACCATGTGGGGCAGTGGACCATCAGACAAAAGAACTGGGAAGGTCCAGCAGATTAGGGAACCCCAGAAATTCTCATAATTGAGAATGGTAGGTGTTTAAATTTACTCCTAACCAGGTTCCTGTCCTAGAGCATGTGACTATGACAACCCACTAAGAGGACCATGACATCTGGTCATGTAGTGTAGAAACCCACAGTACTTCATGCTAATGAGGTATCTAGATAGGCCCCAAAGGTTTAGCCAATAAGCTTCCTTTCTGAGCATTCCTTCTTGCATGTTATTTAATCTCTGTTTCACCCTGAGTAAGTTGTATGCATCTTCATCCACTATGAATAAACAGTTTGCACAAGCGAGGACTGTCTCCCTCATCAAGGACCACTGTTGGGAGAGGCCTTCATCATATAGAGCTGGGCCTAAGTCTCACATAGAAGGCCTCTCCATATTCCTGGCACTCACCTTGATCTGAGCTAAGCCAGATTCCCCCATCTTGGGCTCACCTCTGACCCCTGTTGCAAACTCTTCCAGGTTTCCAGTGGCATCTGGGTGCTCAAAAGAACCACAGCCTCCATCCCAGACCCTGCTGTTTCTCACCTGGAGAAACATGGGCTGCATTTCGTCTCCCCCTAAGGGATGTGTCAGTGTTCCATAAGCCTGGCACCCCAACGCACAGAAAAGAAGGTTGACCAGTGCCCCTGTGTTTTGCCTCCCCAGGCGGCATCTAGGCAGCAATCCAACAACCCAGTGGCAAAGCAAAAAGCACAACCACATCTGATACCATAACATGAACCTACCCAGCTGATGGATTAGCAGCCTACCCAGACCCACATAGTAACTCCAGATTAAACAAAGACCATGAGTAGCCCCTGGCCTATGGCCCACCAACTTTTGGCACTAGATCAAAACACCCAGGCTTTCCCACTCTGAAGACACTCAATCTTCTTCCCACTTTTATTTTTGGGTGGAGCTACTGCACTGACCGGGTCTAAAACCAGACAGTCCAATCTGCCATTAACAAAGACTCTGATCCCCATACCTACCTACCCTGGCCCCGCTGATATGGTGCTACCAAGCCCCTATACTTCTCTTTCCACTCTACTTTTAGGGTTTATAAAAAACAGCACGTACACACACACACACACACACACACACACACACACAGCCTTATAGCAGTACCACCCAAGAAAAAAAACACATGGGGCCTGCCTGCTAAGTAAATGGCCAGCAGCTGGGGTGTGGCAGAGCAGGCTCCTCCCCCTCTAGCTAGGTTTAAAAAAGCCACCAACCGAAACATAATGGATGAGATCTTGCTGCAGAGAAGTCGAAGCAATACCCCTGAAGCCCTTAACCCCAAATTTTCCATGCTTCTTTGTATAACGCATATTTTTTTCCTCCCTAACAGGAACACCTGAAACAATATTAGTGCTTTTTAACCCATAATTGTCCTAAAAATTTCAATTTGTTTAAAATTTCTTTTAAACTTCAAAAAAATCATATTTAATCTATCCCCTATAGGTCAAATCAACTACCTTAATAACCATGATTTAATCATTAATTAATAAAATAATACTATCTACTTAAGCCAACTTCTTTTTACAGACAAGCTATTACTGCCTATCCCAGCTACATAATTAATATGATATTTTCTTCCTCAACTACCTAAAGCAGATATGTTCTCAACTCTTCCCTCTGTTTTCCTTAATATAACACAGGTAATTCCCCACTTAAAGGATTCCTTCCAGGACTAAAATTCCTTAAACACCCTTGTCTTTTTTCTAGGACCATAGCAAAAGATTACTGATGTGCTCCCAATCAAGCTGCTATAGGCTTGACATATATATTAAACCCCCCTCTTCTTTTTCTTCCAATGTATACCAATGCATTCAAGGCTATTCCCTACTTTCTCTTCTATGAGATTTAGTGTATACAGTTTTATATTGAGGCCCTTGAACCACTTGGACTTGAGTTTTGTGCAGGATGATAAATATAAAAAAAGAAATTTGTTTTCTTCTACATGAAGGCATCCAGTTAGACTACAACCATTTGTTGAAGATGTTTTCTTTTTTCCATTGTATGGTTTTATTTCTTTGTCAAAAATGAAGTGTCCATAGGTGTATGGGTTTATTTCTGTGTCTTTAATTTGAGTTCATTGATTAACTTGTCTGTTTCTGTACCTATACAGAACTGTACAATGCAGTTTTTATCATGATTGCTCTGTAGTACAGCCTGGGGTCAGGGATGGTGATTCTCCAGAAGTTCTTTTATTGTTCAGGATTGTTTTGGCTATCCTAGGTTTTTTGTTTTTCCATATGAAGTTGAGAATTGCTCTTTCAAGATCAAAAAAATTATGATGGAATTTTGATGGGAGCATTGAATCTGTAGATTGCTTTTGGTAAGATGGCCATTTTTACTCTGTCAGTCCTACCTATCCATGAGCATGGTACATGTTATCTGTTTAATAAATCATCCATTTTATTTGGATTTTCTAGTTTTGTGGAATATGGGCTTTTGAAGTAAGATCTGATGATTTTTTTTGAATTTCCTCAGTTTCATTATTATGTGTCCCTTTTCATTTCTGATTTTGTTAATTTAGATACTGCTTCTGTGCCTTTTAGTTAGTTTGGCTAAGGATTTGTCTATCTTGTTGATTTTCTCAAAGAACCAGCTCTTGGTTTTGTTGATTCTTTGTATTGTTCTCTTTGTTTCTATTTGATTGATTTCAACTCTGAGTTTTACTATTTCCTGCCCTCAACTCCTCTTGGGTGTGTTTGCATACTTTTGTTCTAGAGCTTTCAGGTGTGTTGTTAAGCTGCTAGTATGCTCTCTCCAGTTTCTTTTTGGAGACAGCAAAAGCTATGAATTTTCCTCTTAGCACTGCTTTCATTGTGTCCCATAAGTTTGGGTTTGTTGTGCCTTCAGTTTCATTAAATTATACAAAGTCTTTAATTTCTTTCTTTAGTTCTTCCCTGACCAAGTGATCACTGAGCAGAGAGTTGTTCAGTTTCCATGAGTATGTGGACTTTCTGTTGGTTCTGTTGTTGAAGTCCGGTCTTCACTCATGGTGATCTGATAGAATGCATGGGGTTATTTCAATCTTCTTGTGTCTATTGAGGTCTTTTTTGTGACCAATTATATGGTCAATTTTGGAGAAGGTGCTGTGAAGTGCTGAGAAGGAGGTATATCCTTTTGTGTGTGTGGGGGGGGTTCTGAAGATATCTGTTAAATCAATTTGGTTCATAATATGTTAGTTTCATTATTTCTCTGTTTAGTTTCTGTTTTGATGACCTGTCCATTGGTAAGAGAGAGGTGTTGAAGTCCCCGACTCTTATCGTGTGGGAATCAATGTGAGATTTGAGCTTTAGTAATGTTTCTTTTATAAATATGGGCCCTTGCATTTGGGGCATAGATGTTCCAAGTTGAGTTATCTTTTGGTGGATTTTTTTTCTTTTATGAGTAAGAGGTGTCCCCCATCACTTTTGATAACTTTTGGTTGAAAGTCTATTATGTTAAATATTAGAATGGCTATTCTAGCTTGTTTCTTGGGTCTATTTGCTTGGAAAACCTTTTTCTAGCCCTTTAATCTGAGGTAGCTTCTATTTTTGTTGCTGAGGTGTGTTTCTTAGATGGAGCAGAATGATGGATTCTGTTTATGTATCCAGTCTTTTAGCCTGTGGCTTTTTATGTGTGAGTTGAGTCCAATGATGTTGAGAGATATTAGTGACCAATGATTGTTAGTTTCTGTTATTTTGATGTTGGAGGTGTTTCTCTCTCTCTCTCTCTCTCTCTCTCTCTCTCTCTCTCTCTCTCTCTCTCTTTCTGTGTGTGTGTTTCTCTTTTTTTGGTTTTGCTATGAGATGGTTAATTTCTTGTGTTTTCTTGGGTGTAGTTACCCTCCTTGTATTGGGGTTTTTCTTCTAGTAGCCTCTGTAGGGCCGGATTAGTAGAAAGATATCGTTTAAATTTGCTTTTGTCATGGAATATCTTGGTTTCTCCAACTATGCTAATTGTGAATTTTGGGGGGGTATAGTAGTTGGGATTGGCATCAGTGGTGTCTTAGGGTCTCCAAGACATCTCTCCAGGATCTTCTGTCTTTTAGGATCTCTGTTGAGAAGTCAGGTGTAATTCTGATAGGTCTGCCCTTGTATGCTACTTGGCCTTTTTCCATTGCAGCTTTTCATATTCTTTCTTTGCTCTGTACATTATGTTTTGATTATTATGTGGGAGCAGAATTTTCTTTTCTGGTCCAATCTATTTGGTGTTTTATAATCTTGTATGTTCATAGTCATCTCTTTCTTTAGGTTAGGGAGGTTTTCTTGTATGATTTTATTGAAGATATCTTCTGGCCCTTTGTACTGGAAATCTTCACCCTCTTCTATTACTGTTATTCTTAGGCTTGGTCTTTTCATAATGTTCCAAATTTTTTGGATGTTTGAGTTAGAAAGCTTTTACATTTGGTGTTGTCTTTGACTGGTGTACCAATTTCTCCTATTGTACCCTCTACCCCTGAGATTCTCTCTTCCATCTCTTGTATTCTGTTGGTGATGCTTGTGTCTGTAGTTTCTGTTCTCTTTTCTAGATTTTCCATCTCCAGAGTTGTTTCCATTTGTATTTTCTCTATTGTTTCTATTTCCATTTTTAAGTCTTGGACCATATTGTTCACCTGTTTAATTGTATTTTCCGATAATTCTTTAAAGGATTTATTTGTTTCCTCTTTAAGGTTTTTCTACCTGTTTGATTGTGTTTTCCCGTGTTTCTTTAAGGGAGTTACTTATATCCTCTTTAAAGGCCTCTATGATCTTCATGAGATAGGGTTTAAGATCACAGCCTTGCTCTTCAGGTATGTTAGGATATCCAGGGTTTGCTGTAGTTGGAGACTTAGGTTCTCATGGTGCCATAATACATTGGCTTCTGCCGATTATGATTTTGTGCTTGCCTTTCACCATCTGGTTACCTCTGATGTTGGCTGGCCTGGTAGTCCCAAATTGGAGTAAGTCTCCTGGGAGGCAGGTGGAGCTGCATATCCTGGGTTTGAACAGGCCTCCTGGGAGGCAAGTGGAGCTGTGGGGTGGGGTGTGTTGCACCTCAGATCTGAGACTGCAGCTGTGGGTGCAGACTGGAAAGATGATGGAGTTTCCACAGGAACTGGGCTTGTTAGGGCCCGGGGAGATGAGGGGATTGGGGGTAGAGTTGGGATGGGGAGGTCTTATCTACATATCTAAGGTTAGAATAGACCTCCTGGGAGGCAGGTGGAATTATGGGGCCAGTTGCTGAGATTTTCTTTTAAACTCTAGTAAAATTATCCTCTTTAGGGGAAAAATGTAGGATGAATAAAAGACTTGGACTTGGAAAAAAATTTAGATCACTTGTAAGTTAATGAGGATAAAACTGGAACAGAAAAGGAGGTAAAGGCAAAACAGAAGCTTTTTTATGAGAATAAATATAAAAGCTATAAATGTATGAATACATGATCTTCACTAGAAAAAGAAAATGCAATATTAAAAGCATTGAAGCAGGATTTTCAGTCTACTAGGCTGGCAAACGTTAATGCACTGGACAGTATTAAATGTCTGTTGAGCAATCTCCCACTCTCCTGTAAGTAATCTCAATTAACCTCATTAGTTCACACACTCACACGCTCACACACATGCATGACACACAAAGACATGATAGTAGAGGTTACTAGTTGGGGAAAGGGGACCAGTGGGAAAGGGACAAGAGAGGACATAAGGGTGAATATGGCTTAAATGCATTATGTACATGTATGGAAGTCTCATAATGAAAGCTACTCTTATGTATAATTTATTTATACTAAAAAAAACCCTTTTTCTAAACAAATCTCTCATGTGTAACTGATGGAATTTTGAATCAGTGTTTCAGGAAGCAATTTGGTATTATAAAATTCAGCATTTGTCAACGTGGAAATTGAGCTTCCACAGAACACTTTCAAAATGTGCACACATGGGTTTTTTTTTTTAAAAGCAGGATTAATTATAGCAGCAATAACTTTGAACAGTATATGTAACTGAACTGAGTAGATGAATCAGTTATAGTAGTGAAGATTAGGAAACTATAGCTAACAAGGTCAAGGTGAATTAATTTTAAGAATATAATGTTCGGCCGGGCAGTGGTGGCACACACCTTTAATCCCAGCATTTGGGAGGCAGAGGCAAGTGGATTTCTGAGTTTGAGGCCAGCCTGGTCTACAGAGCGAGTTCCAGGACAGCCAGGGCTACCCAGAGAAACCCTGCCTTGAAAAAAAAAATAATATAATGTTCAAAAATTCAGATTATAGAACTTAATATCAGTTATATTATTTTCAAAACCATGGAATTTTACAATACATTGTTTAGGTATATGCACATGTTACAAAAGTCTCATGTTTATAAATTTCCAAGTAGCATTTGCCCTGGGAATTGAGATTTCCTGAGGCAACAGAGGGACAGCACTGATGGACTTCTTAATATCAGTAGCTCATGTTATTGATATTTATAATACATGCATTGATTACATATTACATGTGTTTGTATTGCCATGTAATAAAAATGAATAGAACAGAATGGATAGTGTCAGGATCAGAATGTGTACTCATTGCAGCAGTTGACCAGCTGTTGGGATCACAGACCTCATGGCTCAAATTACCCTTGCTTAATATTGACCTCAAAGTGCAAAGGTAGCAATGCTGCAATTTATTGCAATATGTTGCTCTTATATTTCATTTCCGTTTATTACTGTGAACGTCTCACCAAGTCTAATTTACACAATAAACCTTATCAAAGAATTGTCTACATTTGAACAAAACATGTATTTGTAAGGTTTGGTATTTCATACAGGTTAGACATGTAGTGGGCAGTAGGAAGTTTGTCCTCTGAACAATGGAGGCTTAACACGTATGTTCTGGGCTGAAGTCTGACTATGATGTCTACTGCTTTTCTCTTATGTGATCTTGGACAAAATACTTGTTTTCTTACCAAAGTTCCCTAAATTGTAAAATGGGAGTACAAAAGAATAATCTTCATAGAAATTTTCAATTCAATGTGTAATATTTCAGCATCTCAATCCCTGAGCTAAATTAATTCTTTTTGGTTTCTAAGGGAGGGTCTTTTTATGACCTTGAAGTCAAGGCAATCCTCCTGCCTGAGTTTCTTGAGTACAGGTATTATTGCTGTGCATTTCCCTATCTGGCTTCCAATTATATTCTTATTTAATAGACTTTATGCCATCACTTTACAGGAAAGTTCATTAAAATTTTCTTAAATATAAAAAAGTAATGGCATTATACCCATTTTATAGACCAGAAAACTGATACATAGAGAGTTTTCTAATTGCCACAAGTTCTTTCTTAATAAGCACACATAATCAGGTCTACATGATTCCAAGTCCTAATATCTACCACTGGGGCATCTTTTGGCCTTAGCATGACACAGGAGAGAGTACCATGCTATGTGGTGCAATAGGTAGCCTCTATCCTCTGTTTTAGATTTCATACTTATTTATTATGTTTCCAGGTGCTATCGCTTAGCATTCTGTTCAAGGTTAAAATATATATTTAAAAGTATTTTGTTGAGCCAAAAGTCAGTACAAACGTATGTTGACAGAAAATAAAACTATTTTTATCACTGCCCTGGTAAGAAATAATTGTGAGAGAATGATATCTGTAGAACCTGCGGTGGGAAACCATCATGAACGGACACTTAGTTTCCCAGGTATGCTCTGCTGGGCTTCAGCTCACATCCGCACTCATGAGACTCTCTCCTCCCCTAAGCATCTGTAGTGTTGGTGACCCACTGTTTCCCAGGATTAGACTTTGGTTGGCCAAGCTATGAACGTCCCCAGTGTAAGCGAAGCAGCCTTTCCTGCTTAGATTTTCTGCCTCCTATCTTTGCTCCAGACTGGGTGGAGGCAGGCACAGCTGCTTCCCATCTCTACAGTGACATCCATCACGTATCTGAAGACTTTCACGGCCATCTCCGTTTTCCTCCTTGGGCCAGCTGATAGGCTTTTTCTAGGGACTCATTTCACCCGGTGTATTGTACTCACTGTTCTCAGGGTGTGGGAAAGCGAAGGTTGGAAAGCCCTGCCCCCCAATGAATTAAAGATGTTTCCAGTTCTTTTCACCTTTGCCCATAGGCCTTGTTTTCCAACCCTTTAATTATCTGTATTGATTTGCTTTGAACATCGGGCAAATGCACAATGTCCCCTGTGATTTGTGGATCGCAGAAATGTGCATAAGATTTAGCTCTCAGGTGGCTGCGTCCGGCGACATAAAGTAAGATCCCACGTGGGCTCCAAGGACTTACCACTTTACTTTTATGCTCATTTGTAAAGTTTAATTTGCAACCACTCGAAACCAGGACTATACCATTGTGGATTCCAGCTTGCCTTGCAGGGTTTTATACCTCTGGCGGTGTAGCCGGAGTTGAGATGGAATCTTCATCACCAGAAGCAAGGTTGTCCTTACATGACTCTGCTGTTCATTAATCTCTGTGGTTTAACATTTTAAAACTGTGCTCGGTCTGATGTTTATAAATAGTTTTCACAACAAAAATATGGGCTGCATATATTCTATAATTCCAATCATCTGCTCCTCCAATTTGTCTTCTGCCTTTTATTAAGCTGCACTTAAAGTACTTTTGCTAGGGAAAAAAAAAATCACCCTCGCCAATTGCTCTCTCACACATGTTAGCTTAGGAACTCAGGCTCGTGTCATTGTGACCTCGTTCCTTGATTTGAATCTTTTCACTATTTAAACATAGGAAATATTTTCTTGGAACAGGTGTTTAGAAATATCTGGGGAACTCTTAGCAAAAGATGAGTTGACTTTGTGCTTCTAACTTAGGCCCTGGAAATACTTAACCATTTAGTATTTTGTTTTTGAAATACTGTGTCGTTTGTAGTCTAGACACCACGGACAGCTGTTCAGTTCAAATCCAAATGGGCCTGGTTTCTGCCGTATTTATTTGTCATGTCCAGCTAAATCTGAGTAATCTTGGCTTGAGTCCTTAACGGGGGATTAGAAAATGCCAATTGTTGACTTTACTTTCTTTCAAAGTCCAAACCAATGTAAAAGTTTCTACAGGAGTTTTATTATGTGAATAATTTTAGTCATTTTTAAAAATTTTCTGTTCTTTACAGAGCAACCAATCAGCCTTTCCAAAAATTTAGAAGAAATAAGTGTAAGTGTCAATTTACTTTGAAATATGAACTCTTAAATATAGAAGTTTAGATTCCCCATTTCCCTACTGTTCTCACTGTGTGCTGTCAACAGAGAAATCAATAGCTGCTTTCGTAGTGACAACAGGGTGTGACTTGAATTGAAGGCATATGCAAAAGCTTGTTTTTATCTATATTAGTCACTGATACTTAATTGAGTACATTTCATTAGAGCTGGTGATAGCATTAAAGTCTGTGTTTCCTCTTAACTGTGGTTTGGTAGTTAATTTATCACAAAATTAGTAAACTTTTAAATATATTTCCATAGCATACAATCACAAAGACACTGAACTTTTCTGAATGGTTTTAAATTTAAGAATATTATTTTTACATTTGCATCAAATAATCCATTTACATTTGCCCCCATAGTATAAAGAATTATAAAATTATCCATATATTATCATAAGGTTATGTGTAGGTCAGCTTTTCGTTGCTGTGACAAAATACCTGGGAAAAATCAACTTAAAGAACAAAAGACTTATTTTGGCTGATAATTTCAGATATAGCTGCTTGATCCCATTGCTATGTGCCTCTGGCAAGACAGATTATCACAATGAGGGTCGGGTGTGGTAGGGCAAAGCAGTTTATCACACAGGGTCAGTAGATGGATTGAATAGGTGCATCTAGACACAAGATATGGCCACTAAGGTCCTGTCCCCAAGTACTAAATCCTCTTAGCTAGGTCCAACCTAATAAACTTCCATCATTTCTCAATATCCCATTAAATTATGAGCCAATTAATGAATTACTCCACTGATAATGTCATTGCTTTCAATGCTCAGAACATTTCATGTCCAGTCTGTAACAGCTTATTTTTAATACAGTTTTATAATTACCTTTCTTCTACCTGATTTTGATTGTCTCAATGGTTTAAAGCACTTAGTCCTTTACTGTTCTTGACTTAAATTCCTCATACACAACCGATTAAAACTGAGCTATGGTTACAATATGACGGGCATAGAATGTATAGCAATGAGTAAGAGATGACATAAAAGAGACAAAAATCTTTGTCCATGTCAAATGTTTCTGTAGATAATGAACATGGTAATTGAGCACAGAGATTATAATATATGGTACATGTGTGAAACAGCCTGTGCTGTGGAGATCAAAACAACGAAGCCGGAAGGTGGGGAGTATTGGAAGGATGCTTCCCGTCTTGTCACATCTGTCACTGAGAAGTGGACCTGTAGACAAACAGTTGAAGAGGAGATAGAGTAAAGCCTTTGGCCGCCTGAGGCAATATCAATCTCAGACACAGGAATTCAAACATGAAGGTGCTATGGAAACTAAAACTGTCAAACTCATAGAAGTGCCAAGTAGAATGGCCATTACCAGAGTTAGAGGGAATGTATGCAGAAGGGGAGATGATATCTAAAGTGTGAAAAGTGTCACTCAGACAGAGACAGTAATTTTGAGTGAACAATTGTACAGTGTGGTGACCATTAATGATGAAATATCATATATTTTGAAATAGCTATAAAAGTGTAGATTTTAAGTATATAAAGAAGTACATGATGTAATGCATGTATTAATTAGCCTGGTTTAACCATCCTACATATAGCATGACATCATATTCTATCCTATAAATTATAAATGCATGATTTAATTTTCCAATAAGTATAAATATATATGATTATACATACATATGTATAATTAATCAGAAATTAAATCTCAACATAATTGTGTTAAAGTTAGAAACATTGTGGACTTTTTGTGTATATTCTAAATCAACAAGTCAATGTTCTTATCATACTGTAAAATTGCAAGTCAACATGACAGCTTCATCAAAATGCTCTATTGCTTGATAAGATCTTCTTAAAATGTATCTGTAAATATTCCATATGCTTCCTCTAATGACAAAAATTTAAGTCCAAATTAATCAACCTGATATCACTAACATACAGCAAATGAGTCCAATATTTTCCATCTGCTCAAGGTGACCTCATTGTAGTCAACTATTTCTCTTACTGTTCACATACAAATCTGTTTTCTGCCAATGTTTTGTCCTCAGAGTCTACATAGTGTCTCAGCTTCCTAGCTAGCATGCACTTCCTCACTTAATTCATATATGTTTTGTAAGCACTTACTTTGTAAAGCAAAGAGTGTTGGCCTGCATTTACATGTGTGTCTTACTACACAGGTTTTGTGGTTCTAGCTACCTGCACTGGTCTCTGGGTAACACTATCTGCTTTTCAGGACATATGGTGTTGGAGTAATTGAAGTTCTAGCTAGAGCAATTAGACAACAAAAGGAGGTCAAAAGGATACAAATTGGAAAGGAAGAAATCAAAATATCACTCTTTGCAGTATATGATATGATTGTAAATTTAAGTGACCCTAAAACCTCCACTAGAGAACTGCTGCAGCTGATAAACAACTTCAGCAAAGTGGCCGGATATAAAATTAACTCAAACAAATCAGTAGCCTTCCTATACTCAAAGGATAAACAGGCTGAGAAAGAAATTAAGGAAATGACACCCTTCACAATTGTCACAAACAATATAAAGTATTTTGGTGTGACTCTAACCAAACAAGTGAAGGATCTGTATGACAAGAACCTCAAGTCTCTGAAGAAAGAAATCGAAGAAGACCTCAGAAGATGGAAAGATCTCCCATTCTCATGGATTGGTAGGATAAATAAAGTAAAAATGGCCATCCTGCCAAAAGCAATCTACAGATTCAATGCAATCCCCATCAAAATTCCAACTCAATTCTTCACAGACTCAGAAAGAGCAATTCTCAAATTCATTTGGAACCACAAAAAACCCAGGATAGCAAAAGCTAT
>JAPYYD010003582.1:0-13980 GCA_028551405.1 Uromys caudimaculatus | reverse complement strand
AAAAAAAAAAAAAAAAAAAAAAAAAAAAAAAAAAAAAAAAAAAAAAAAAAAAAAAAAAAAAAAAGAGCCCAGGACCAGATGGGTTCACTGCAGAATTCAGTTTGGCAGATCCTCAGAAAATTGGACATAATACTAACTGAGGACCCTGCTATACCACTTCTGGGCATACACTCAGAAGATGCTCCAACATCTAATAAGAACACATGCTCCACTATGTTCATAGCAGCCATATTTATAAGAGCCAGAAGCTGGAAACAACCCAGATGTCCCTGAACAGAGAAATGGATACAGAAAATGTGGTACATTTACACAATGGAATACTACTTAGCTATTGAAAACAATGACTTCATGAAATTTGCAGGCAAATGGATGGAACTTGAAAATATCATCCTGAGTGAGGTAACTCAGTCACAAAAGAATGAACACAGAATGTACTCACTGATAAGCGGATATTAGCTCAGAATTTCGGAACACCCATGATTCAATTCACAGCATATGTTGGAGTGAGCATGGGGTCCCAGATGGAGGAGTTCAAGTAGGGACTGAAGGAACTGAGGGAGTTTGCAGCCCGGTGGGGAGGGAGCAACAGTGTCAACTGGTCAGGCCCCTGCAGCTCCCAGAGACTGGACCACCAACCAAAGAATGCATATGTAGGGACCCATGGTGTTGACCACATATGTGGCAGAGGGGGAGCCTTGTTGACCATCAGTGGGAGGAGAGGCCCTTTGGTCTGAGAGTGTTAGATGCCCCAGTATAGAGGAATGCCAGGGCAGGAAGATGGGAGTTGGTGGGTGGATGGGGGAATACCCTCATAGAGGCAGGGGGAGGGGGGATGGGATAGGGGGTTTCCAAAGGGGATACCTGCAAAGGGGAAAACATTTGAAATGTAAATAAAGTATTAAATTTAAAAAAAAAGAGAGAGAGAATGCAGAAAGCAACCCCTCTGTGTTCTGTGTGAGAGATAGCACCTCTGTCCAAGGCCTTGGTCACTCTGACTTCAGTTGGCCCATGTAGAGCCTTGCAGCCCATGAGCTGACTCTGACTTGTCAGTTTTATCTTGTCTTTTATCTGACTCCTGGCTAATTCCATTAGTCCCCTGTTCCTTAGCTGGAAATGTGTACAACAAAACAGTAAACAGAAGACTCTCTTTGTATCTCCTACACACTGACCTGTCTCAATTTCTGTTACTTGTTTTCAGTGCCAAGGCTGGACAACATAAGATCAGAACTTAGTCCTTATTTTTCTATCATTCTAGAAGTGACTGCATGTAGCATTCAATTGTCTCTCCTGACATCTCTGGCCTAAGCCTCTTGTTCCTCCAACTGCATCATCCAAATTCAAGTCCTTAGTGTCTCACATATAACACAGTGCACGAGGCCCTTAGCTGTTCTGCTAATCAAAGACTTCTCTGACATGGACATTCAAATGACAACATAGAGCAAAAGGCCTGGATACCATCTTGCTTCTGGTAAAATAATTTCTGTGAGATTTTGATAGATTAAAAGTAATTCTGGATGTTGAGTCTTTTAATTAGAACTACTGAGTTTATGCTCATACCCAGAAAATATTTTCACACTGGGAAAGTTTTGCTACCAGCAACCCTGGCTGAGGGAATTAAGCTCCTAGAGGGCCTCATTCAACAATGGCCTTCTGATTCCCAGCTTACTGCTCTGTGCAAGTCAATCCACTTCTTCCAACTCCAACGACCCTAGACCAGAGTCTTCAGACTTCCATCAGATATACAGAGCAAGAAGGTGGGACTGTCTGTGGAATCTCCTGGGAAGGCTTGCAAAGAAGTCAGCACTAAACACGGTGGAGTGAGCTCCAAGCCTGCAGTTACTGAATCTCAAAAGCCAGGACTAGGTTAGTGCTAGGTTAGCTCTCTGCCTGAATAAATCACCCAAGTCTCCCAGTCTACAGACTATGGAAATAGGAAGCACACTGGCTTTCTGCTGGCTTGGATCTGGCTTCTTCTTTGTCGAAGGGAGTCATCTTTTCCATTTCACTCCCTAAGATTACTTGTGTGGGTGATGGGATTGGATTTCATGTTCTTGGTACCCTGAGTAGCTTTCTGCCCCCCCCCCCCCCACATCGAGTCCCTGATTCTTTTCCTGGTTCCCTTTTGTTGCTTTCATAAGGTCCACATTTCCCCTGTTTTGTAATACTTCCATCCTTCCATAAACTCTAGTGTCAGACTGGGTAGGACAGGATGCAAGGGTAGAAGTAGGGAGGGCTTACTTCCTATGTTAAACTTAACAACGTGCCCTTTCTAAGTTCTGTCCTTTCTTTGATGTGAACTGTAGCATTTACTGTTAAAATTAACATATTTTTCTTAACTGGCTATATGCAAATGTCATAAAGTATAGTCGTATTCACATATATGCATAGAGTACAAATGAATGTGCATAAAAACACATATCTATATATCTTAGGAATAGTCCAAATTAAAAAAACCATGTACCTAGCAAGGTGCAGCAGCAGACACCTGCAGTCCTGGCACTAGTGGGAAGCAGAGGTAGGAAGATAGCACAAGTCTGAGGCTGTTCTGGGCTACAGAGTGAGACCTAGTCTAAAGGAAATTTCCATTTATCTGTTTCATAGGTGTAAATACAAAGGAAATATACCAAACTGTGAAAAATATACATTTGGATGAGCTGCTGATGCTTAAGTTTGTCCTAATCTTCTACTATAATGTTTTGTTTTGTTTTAAGACAAAGTTTTTCTGGTTATACTGGAACTCTCTCTCTGTAGACCAGGCTGGCCTCAAACCTAGAGATCCACCTGCCTCTGCCTCCCAAGTACAGAGATTGAAGGCATGAACCACCACGCCTGACTTTCTATTGCAATTTTAACATTTATAGCTGCCTTGTCTTCAAATATGAGAAGCAATGAAGTAGCCTAAAGCTCACCATCTATCAAGAGGGTTAGCTTCTCTAGAAGGCTGTGGGGCAACACCACCCTTGACTAACACCTCGTGACCTTAGGACATTATTTCTCCTCCCTGAGCATTAATCTTTGGATCTTTACATGTGGAAATTGCTGGTGATCCCAAAAGTATTGTTGGCAGTTTTTGTTGGCAGATGGGTTTATCTATACTAACTTCAAGGACAGCGCCACCAAGCCAGATTTGTGAGCCCAACGTCACAATCACATGGGAGGCTGGGGCACAAACACCATGTGAGACCGTGAATTTGAAGCTCAACAGGTAAAACAGTGAAACCAGAGGCGGGTGGGCAGAGAATGGGAAGAAAAAATGAAGACAGTATTTGGCTTATAATCCTCCAGAGAGATATATAACTTCAAGCTCTTGAGGACATGGAGCATAGCTTCCATGCTGACACCTACTGAGTGAGAAGTCAGTAGGGCTGAATGAACTTAAGTGCAGCTTCTGGAAATGCACTGCGATTTTTCTTCTAGGAAGGGTGTATTATAACTGTCTTTGCTGTAGCTGATGTGTAGTGTGTTATTTTCCTGTCATTGAGGGAGGTGATGCTATTTATCACCTTGGAGCAGGCCCACGGACTTATTTCTGAAGAAGCAGATGAAGGTTTTTGGAGCATGCTTTAGTACTCCTCACGTGCCTTCCTTGTCACTAGGGGACTCACCCCCAAGATAGTCAACCAAGCACAGTGCTGAGGCATCACATGCGTTTGACAGATATAGATCTGAATTCCTAGGTTATCATTTATTGGCTTGTCTCCTTAGGCAAAAGCGTGATCACTGAAGCCTTAGTTTCTTTGTAAATGGGAATCACAACAGTTCTTACCGACTAGCTTATTAATTCAGTAGGATAGAATATATCCCTACAGGTACTTTGCATATGTAAATATTAGTTTTCCCTCCCCGGGAGACAGAGCATCTGTAAACTTTCTTTTGGGGGTGTGTGAATATATTACTTTGGTTTCCTTGGCAACAGCATCAACCAAGTTCAGTCGATCCTTAAGCCATCCATCCTGCTACTTGTATGCCTTCTTTGTGAGGTATTTCCATCATCATGTTGTTTTGTGAGCTGTGATGATGTATAATGTGATATCACTTAAAAAGTTTTAGATTTTATCTTATTTTTAGTTGTGTGTGTATGCGTGTGAGTGCAGGCACTGGAGAACCCAGGAGTGAGCATCAGGGTTCTCTCAAATGGAGTGATGGGGATACTGGGAACTGAATTCAGACTCCTGAAAGAGTAGTATGTGCTCTGAACTGCTCAGCCATCCACACAGCCCAGCGATGTGATATTTAATTAGGCAGCTTTCCTATAACTTCAGGGAAGCAGATTTTTTTTTCCTGCCATAGGTAAAAACCACTTAGTGAACCATTGTTTGCTTCCATGATACACAGAAGCTGACCATATGCCATAATGTTGACTGTGCTAACAGGCCCCCGATAGCCAACAGGACACACATCAGGGTGAACAGCAGCATCCAAAGGGTCCTGGAAAAGATGTCATTCAGGGATTTACAGGAAACATTTTGTGTTTCCAATTTTGTCTTTTCTATTTTCCCTTCCTTATAAAAAATGGACCCTAGATGAATAAAAGAAACAGGAAAATAAAAAAAACAATGGATATTAATGTGGCAGAATTTTGACCCTCAGTGGGCATCAGCATTCCACGCTGAGCAGCCAAACCCACCCTTTAGGTGCTAGGTGCTAGGCCAATCCTTAGACAAAGCTGCAGCAAAAATGACGTCGCTGCTAAGAGTAAGCCAGTAGGTAGCGCTGCTGCTCCATTCGTTACTGCTGAAGACCTTGCGTGCATAAAGAAGTTGCATTTCTAATGGAGAAGTATTTTAATGATGCAGGTGCAAGGGTCTGCTAAAAAGTGTGGCCCCCTTTGTGTCAGTCAGTCGTAAGCTTCTCTTGGATAGGGTTTAGTTCATTTGACCTTGGACAGCGAGGGCTGAGCTCTACCAAAGAAAATGAAAATCAGAGGGAGATTTGGGAAGACCAGAGCTTTCAATTCTCCCATTGAGAAACAGAGAAATAAGGTTAGTGGTCTGGAGACAGCAAGCAAGAAACAGCACAACTAACGATATTAGCCCTGAAGTGCCCCGAGGTTAATGTGGGTGATAAGAGCCACAGACCCCACTACATACTAATTTGGTTTGTTAACTTATTACATCCTTGAGAGGATATTTTCCCCCCTTTGGACTAGATGAAGAATTCCCCTGAGCAGCAGAGGTTTTTGTACCAGGAGATTAAGTAGCATAGAAAATTACAGCCCTGCATTTGTGCTGTCTGAGTTAAGGTGGTGTCAGCATTCCTATTTTAAGCCATTATTTTCAAGGATGTGAACTTGCCTGGGACATGCAGATTCAGCCCGAGGATCACACATGCCCACTGAGTGGTCTAAGTGGGCTCATGCATCACTATGCCAAACACCTCTGAAGAAGGGATGGGTCATTGGAGTTGCCTTTCATTACTATTCCAAAAAGAAAACGGATATTAAAAAAATCTACTCAGGAATGTGCAATGAGGTTATTATTATTATTATTATTATTATTATTATTGTTATTATTATCGCTATTGCTGCAAGATTTGTAGTGCAAAGGCTTGGTGTTCATGCAGGACATCCAAGTTGACAAAATACACTCTTACCAGCTTTTAGAGATTACTTGGGCCAATGGTCTGTGAGCCAAGACCTGTAAGCCATCGGTCTCCATGGAGCTATAATAGACCTAAGTGGCATCTGCATAATAAAGACATATTTTCAAAATTGGTTAGCAGACAGAAATCCACACCAACCTGAAAGACCAGCAACCAAAATGCCTAACATGTAGCTTGTCTCCTACCTTCCAAATGCAATCAAAGGAGGCAGGAAAGGGCCTTAGCATATGTGGAAGATTTTGTATGGTCCAGACTCTCTATGGTCTTTCCCCCACAGTGAGTCTTACAATAACCTGCATGCAATAGTTATTATTTAAGTGATGAAAAAACTGATTTTTGGGTTCTCGGTTGATGAGTGCTTAGCATATGAGTTCAGCCTCATTCAGAGTGAAGCCCATGGCATTTCTACTTCAACTCATGCATCTCTTTCCCCAAGAAGTGATGTCATGTCTTCTCAGTTCCTATTTGTGTTTAACAATGCTTCTCGGAAAGAGGGTAGCACCTGCTTTTCAGGGTTGGAAAATTACTCAGCATGGAGCTTTACACATAGAAAGCACCATGATGCGGGGGCGGTCATCTCTTGGATGTTTGTTACAGAATGGAAACACGAAGTCATAGTGACACTGAGCGACTACATCTGAAGCCGTTGAGGGAATTGTGCCACAGAAGTGTTACTTTCCTTGGTTTTCTCAGATTCATGAGGTGTGAGAGTGGAGTGCATACATTGATTTTTCTAGCCAATAAGCAGACAAAGACCAAGAAAGAAAACAGGCATTGAAAATTGTGTGTCGATACTTAGAGAAACAAGGTGATTGTAGTAATTGAGCAGAACCAAAAGAAGTCACACGTGTAATTATAAGCTCCTCTTAGGGTATTGGTGCCGATCTTCACTTCCTAGTCTTGAAATGGACTGACTGGGAGTTGGTAGGCACGAACCTTCATCTCACACAGACAGGGTTCACATTAGGTAGACTATTGCACATGCATATAGACTCTCTCCAAGGAACAAGAATCAAACTAAAAGTTTTCGAAGAAACACATTTTCAATAATGGTCCAGCCTTCCTCAAGGCCCAGTAGCTTCTTACAGGTGTTATGATACCAAGAGATCCCTTGCACTTTGTGTCACAAAGATGGACAGAGGAAGCTGTCAGACTGAAAGGAGATAATCTTAGCTTGGGAAAATGAAAGGGAGTGGGCAGAAGAATGGAAAAGAGAGGCCTGGGGGTGAGGCTAAGGGTAAAACTATAGAGAAAGAATTAAAATACACACACACACACACACACACACACACACACACACACACACACACACGAGTGCATCTGTCCCCCATCCCATATTCCTCATTTCTCCTTAGAGTGAGAAACCCCAGAGCAACTGCCTTTGTGTGCTTGATGATATCATGAATGTTCCTGCCTCAAACTTGTTTTCCTTGTGCTACAAGATTCAGTAGCAGCACCACTGACCAAAGTTGGCTGTGACAATAAAATTAGACAAAACTGCATATACAAAGCCCTTTGGACACAGACTTGTAGATAATACATGCTTAGAAACCTCAGTTTATTTTCACCCCCTCATTAAGCACTAAGAATGTATGCAGACTAATGCCTCCCAGTTAATTAGCAAGCTAGGCTTACTTCAGACTTTTGTACTTAGAAAGAGAAAGCTTTTATTTTTTTAATAGAAGAAAAACTTTAATTTTATAAAATAGCCTCTAAGAGACCCTAGGATGTTGCTGAGAATTGAGCTCCCAGTTTCATTACAAATAACAACAATAGAAACTGCTGGCCAAGGCAGGGTAATCAATTACAGGTGACTGTCAGGAGTGGTATTTACTGGGAAGCAATCTGGAAGCACAGCAATATTGAAACACAGTGTGAATCGCATTGTTTCTTAATGTCTCTGCCCTCTGGATACATACAGATGTATACAGATGTGTGGAATACAGGCGGCTTCAAACTACATCATTCTGCCTCCCAAGGGATTCCAACTCATCTCTATGAACTCATCCACATACTATGCAGATTGTTGCTAGTTCAATGTGTGTCTTAGGAGTGGGTGAAAGCAAGGCTTGGGAGAAGGAGGCAGCTCCTATTTAATGCACAGGAAGCACACTGATGCTAAGCAGAGCTGTGCAAATTAACACCATCTGGGTTAATAAGGCTGATGTTGACAGAGTTTAAAATTGCTTCCTCAATTAAAAAGCCCAAGGAAATCTATATGTTTGGGTCTCAATGAGGATACGCCAAATAGTGATAAAGACTCTTTGTTTTGCTAAAAATAAAGAAACTAGGGCTTTACTTCACACATTTTAAAAGAATGGGGATGGCATGAAATAACCTGAACCAAATAGATCTCCGTTGGCCATTCACAGCAGGCTGTTTGTAGAATAGCCAGGCAGCACAAATGCTTTATTGGCAGACTTAGTCAAGCCTTGGCACACTCCTCTGCAAGGAGGGAAGGCATATATTTCCTTTCCCCCAGGGATCTGTGCCTCATAGTCAGCAATCACTTTCTGCTCCATGATCACTGTCATTCCATTTTACAGAATTGAATGTTGAGGCACAGGAAAATCAAGGTGCACATTGTCATGGCTATTGAGTAGTAACTTATAGCAGGATGTGCTTCTGGGCTCACCCCCAGGTAAGGCATTCATGGGCTCATTGGTTCTCCACTGACTAGGAGCCTCTGTAAGAGTACCATCACGACGGCAGTGTGGTGCTGGTGTTTAGCTCATCACAGGCATTTCACCTCACAAACCTGTCTGGGACTAACCTAGTCTTCTCTCTTCTTATTTCTAATACTCTAATGGAAAATCCACTTGACTTTACATAGTTAAGTTTTGGATATAAAACAAATCTCAATCGTTATTTCATGAAGAAGCTTTATCTCTCACGATGTTAAAATAGTAAGCTGGGATGTTCTTACTTTACACATGAGGTTGAAGGCCTAGGCCTCCTTGGCGTCATCTTCCCAAGGTGACATTCACCTGAGAGCATGTTCCATAACATCTTCACCATCTGTGACATGTCTGCAGAAGAGGCTGTAGATTCCTGGCAGCTTTTGGAAACCAGCTGTTCACATCTTTCTCTGCAAAGAAGAAGGACCTATAATTGTTTTCCTCTGTGTGACCCTTGTGCCATGTTTAAGTTCTGTCTACTTCTGTGCCAGCAGTTCAGGGGCTGGGGTCTACTCAGGGCTTCCAAGACTTTGCAGACTCTCAGGAGCTGTGTGAAACTTGACGAGCATATTTCCACGTGTGTCTGAAAACAAGACCTAAGATTTGTTTCAGATTCTCAAAGAGGCCATCTGCCTCCTGGAGAAGCTGGGCCACATGCTAGTGTGAACTTCCATGGAGTGTGAAGGTCCCTTCTGAGGTACTTTCAGTCCTTTCTGCATTTTGTCTGCATTCTACACGTCCCATTTCACTTGATCTCCACTGTATGTAACAGTGGAGAAACAAGATGGCTGGGGATTCCAATAATGTGAGAAACATTTTGTGGAGAATGACTCTTTTTTTTTTTTTTTTTTTTTGTACTTTTAAACTGGGTACTGCTATCAGAAATGCGTAACTTTCGCATTAAAATGGAGATTGTTGACTTTTCTTAAACATCTCAAAGATCTACTGATCTCATCCCTGTGTGAAAGCACATGGCCAAGCTAAACATGCTTTCCGGTGAGTCAGCCTCTCCCTATTGTCTCCCTCCCCACACATACATACATACAACACAAAACACACACAAACCGGGCAGTGCTGGCTCACGCTTTTAATCCCAGCACTTGGGAGGCAGAGGCAGGTGGATTTCTGAGTTTGAGACCAGCCTGGTCTACAGAGTGAGTTCCAGGACAGCCAGGGCTAATAGAGAAACCCTGTCTCGAAAAAAAACTAAAACAAAAACAAACACACACACACACACCTGTACACTTTGTTGTTTTCTTCACGTATTTTTCCTCCTTAGAGAAATATATTTCTACTATCCAGTCATGAAAGACCTGACCCTCTTATGAGGAAGGTTAGATCCCTAGCAAACTTAGAGCCGAGACTAGAAACTACATGCCCAGGCAAGAAAAAGAAAAAAACCCCACCCAACTACATTCTTTTCCCTAAGAAACAGGTGACTTTGACCTGACCTCAGGGCCAGAGTCACAATGTTTCAGGAACTAGAAATGTTTGTGCAACTGACTTGTGAATATGCAAATTCTTTCCATTCCCCACCCCTTGCTTTATGGTTTCTCCTTGTTTTATGGTCTTTTTCCTGTTTTGTGGTTCTTTCCTTGCTTTGGGTTTTTTTCTTCCTTTAAATACCCCTGACTTCAGCTACTTGGGGCCGAACCCCTCTGCCTCTGCGTAGGTTACGGGTTCGACCCCAGTGCACTTCCACCGTCCTTCCACCGTCCCCAAATAAACCTTGTGTGATTGCAGCAAGGACGGTCTTTCGTGAGTTCTTGGGGGTGTCGTGCCATCCTGAGACTTGAGTGAGGGTCTCCCCAGCTCGGGAGTCTTTCATTTGGGGGCTTGTCCGGGATTTGCGACCACCCTTGTCTCCGAAAACCTAGTTGGAGGTGAGATTCTGTTTGTGTTCTTGTTCGTCTGTGCTGGCTGAAGTCTGAATCTGTATTTTTGGTATGCGTGCGCAGTCTGGTTTGCAGTTGCTTGTGGCCCCGTAAGGGGCCGATGATCTCCCAGTCTCGGGTAGAGGCTGGGGGCGTGATCGGCCGACGGGCTAGGGGGATCACCGACTGTTGCCCTGGGAGACATCCCAGGAGGTCTGGAGGGACCCCAGGGACGCCTGGGAGATTCCCGTCGGGGTGCCGGAGAGGACATGGTCCTCCCAGCCATCTGGTTTTCTGTATTGGTTTTGTTTGTCTCAGTGGAAACGGGCCCTTGTCAGTCTTTGTCTGTGTATTTTCAGTATCTGTTTTGTCTTGTTTGCGACTTTGACGATGGGATAGACGATATCTACTCCCCTAAGTTGGACTTTACGCTCGAGCAGGTATTGTTTGTCTCCCTCTTTGTCTGTTTTCTGTCTTCCTCTTTTGTGGCGCCTACTTACGGTTTTGCTTGCAAGCCTCTGGGCACTTCCGTGCCACCTGTAGGCCTCTGGGCCGCCTGTCTAGGCACTTTGGTGCCATCTGTCTGGGCACTTTTTGTGCCACCTGTCTAGTGGTGTTCAGGGCGGGTAGACATACCTGAACGCCGTGGCCACGGAGGGACCGAGGGACACCTTGGACCCTCAGTTTGCCTGAGTATCTGGCTTCTGCCGATGCGGCAGGGCCACCTGGTTTCTGAGTCTGTGGAAGGGACAAACTCTTTGGTTACACCCGCCACCTGTGGCAGGATCTGAGTTGTCTGTGGCCCAGTGCAGCTGCGGCTGGCTGGGGAGGTGTTCTACATCCATGGAGGGGATGGGTCTGTTCTGCATCCGTGGCAGGGATGGGCTATGTGTTGGTTGTTGGTTGTGTGTGCTGGCCACCAGTGGCAGGGGCGAGCTTGGGTGAACTGTTGTCTTCTGTTCTGTTTTGTGTTCTGTGCTCTTAAGACTGAAACTGACTGACGACGTGTTTTTTGTTTATTTGTTTGTTTTGGACATTGGACAGATTCATCCAGTTAAACATGGAAAAAGTTAGAAGGAAAAAAAAAAAAGGTGAGGACCAGTTGTTGCTCAGCAGGAGGAGGAGTCATGGGGGCTCAAGCATGACTCTGTGGTCCCCTGCTGTGAACAAGACAAGATGATTGCCCAGAGGCAAAATGCCGGACAGTAAAAGCTGCCTGTTTCCTACAAGCAGGTAATCATAGGACAGAATTTTAAAGATTGGCATAATAAAGTCCTGCAAGATATCTCATGATTTGAACGTGGGCTACATGGGAATTTTGGGTTAATATGCTGGCATGACAAATTAGAAAATGCCTAGAAATAGGTCCATACGGTATATGTGTAGTTTACTTCATTTGTTTTAAATTGTTTTAATTATCAAAATAGGTATGATTCTAAGTTTTGTGATTCTTTTATTATTCTTCTGGGAGAGAGGTCAAGCTAAAAGTTTTCCGAGTTAATGGTTAAAGGACATGCTGATTTGAGAGAAAAGCTTTGCCTTTGTGGTTTTTTTTTTTTTTTTAAAAAAAAGGTGATTAGATTCTACACATCTCCCAGAGTTATATGAATCAGATTTGATAGAGGGAGACCCCCTAAAGAACTAGATTCAAGAGAATCAAAAAGGTAAACATTCTTTGTGCCATCCTTCACACGGCATAAATAAATACTTATTATTGGTTATTACTAAAATTGACTCAAAAAGAGACTGCCTTTACAAGCTAAGACCAGATAGCAAATTCATAGCTCTGAGTTAATTGTTAGGGTGTTTTCAAGATAATTTAATTAAAAATAGCTGGGAATAGTTAAAAGACAGCAGTGTTAGCCAATCCAAGCTGTTCAATATTAAGAAAGATGATATCAATCTGAGAGGATGGTTTTCAGATAGTATACAAGCTAAACAGGTGTAGAACTATAAGACTTTTTAAGTTAGGATATATAGATGGCAGATGTACTGGGTGTTAGGTGTATCTTATACCTTATAAATTACAGAATGTTAATAGTTGTGCTCAATTTATATCTGAGAAAAAAGAGCCTTTTAATTGGACAAAAAGGAGCTGTCTATAGGCAGGTGAGGGCAGGCGAAAGATAAGGCCTGTGATTTGGAGTTTTAGAGTGGTGACAGAGATGGACAAGTAGAGGTCCCCCCCCATAGATAAAGGCCTTTGTTTCCCCAAGACCTGTCTCACAGGTGCTGGCCATCAGGAAAAAAAGAAGCCTGGGAGGAGAGATCCAGATCTGAGAAGAAATCGATCCTCCAAGGGCCTTCAACAGTGGACCTGTTACTCCAAGACTCTCCTCCTCTATATCCCCTTACCCTGGTCCCTATGGCCCCACCCCTCTTTACCAGAGGGAAGAGTGGGAGGTTTCAAGGGGTCAATTAATCTCTCTAAAACTGTATTATTTACTCATCAGCCCACCTAAGGTGAAGTTAGAAGGAATGCCCCCTCAGACACCATCGATTCACCAGGCCGTCATCTACATCCGGTTTTTCCTGACTGTGGCAGAAGGTAAGGGGTATCTAACCTGAAGGTCCATCACCAGACTCCGTTGGCAGGTCTCGAGGAATAGCTTGAGATAACAGAAAAACTTCAGAGGCTAGAAAGAGTGAGCTGTCAAGAGAGTTAGTGCAAGTTGCTGAGAAGGTCTGCGATGGCAGGGAGACAGGAGAAGAGAAGGAGCAGAGAAAGGAAAAAAAATGAAGAAAAGGAACAGGAAAGGAATGTGCAAGAAGTCCTGAAACAGGTTTCTGGCAGGAATCTAATCTTAGGCTGGAACAGGGAAATAACAGAAGAAGTAGGCTTCAGGTGAGAATCTGATTTTGGGCTTGGAAACATCGGATCACAGACTTTTATCACGGACTTTTGCTTATTGCCTTAGTCATTCCTTGGCTATTTGCATTTATTGTATTGCCACCTAGAACTGACCTTAAGAGTGTCCTAACAGAAGTCGGGAGCAAGGAATCCCAAGCCTTGAGAAAAGCGCCCCCAAGCAGCAAAAGGTGTTAGCCCTGAGTAAAGACAGTGATTAGGGGAGACCTTCTCCCCGAACCCAGGGTAACTCTGAGAGTAGAGGAGAAACCCACTCAATTCTTGGTGGACACAGGGGCTCAACACTCATCCTCCAAGCTGATGGCCCCATTTCAAGAAAAGATCTTTGGCACAAAAAGATCTTACTTTTCAAGAAGCCGTTGGCACCAAAATGTATTCATGGACTACCCTAAGAACAGTGGACCTAGGGATGGGCTGGGTATCCCATTCATTTAAGGTTACCCTAGACTGTCCCTATCCTCTGTTGGGGTGAGACATACTCTCCAAAATAGGGGCCCAGATACATTTCCTGCCCAACGGGCCACAATAAGCTGGCCCAAAAGGAGAGACCTCTCTGACTGACCCCTACCAAAAGCCGAGGCTACCTGGTTTACAGATGGGAGCAGCTTTCTCCATGAAGGTCAGAGACAAGCAGGTGCTGCTGTGGTGGACAGCACAATCGTCATCTGGGTGGAACCTCTACCCCCTGGCACGTCAACACAGGAAGTGGAGCTAACTGCCCCCACCAAGGACTTAGAACTTGGAGCCTGCAAGAAAATCAACATCTATACGGATAACAGGTATGCCTTTGACACATCCCACTACCACAGAGCTATATGCTAAGAGAGGGGACTGCTCACTCCAGAGGAAACAAACAAATCCTGGATCTCTTAGATGTCCCAATGAAGCCAATAACTGTGAGTATTATTCACGCCCAGGACATCAGGAAGAAAGCAAGCAAACAAAAGACTTACTAGGT
>JAPYYD010003581.1:0-13980 GCA_028551405.1 Uromys caudimaculatus | reverse complement strand
GCCTGAGGATGTTAGAGGCCTCAGTAAAGGGGAATATCAAGGCGGGAAAATGGGGATGGGTGGACGGGGGGGTGGGGGGTGGGAGGTGGAATTCCCTCCTAGAGGCGGGTTGGGGAGGGGATGGGGGGTATACAAAGAGGAGACTCAGAAAAGGGGAAACATTGGAAATGTATATAAAGTATCAAAAATAAAAAAGGAGAAAAAAAAAAGACAGGTAGCTGGATAAGCATATTTAATATCAATAATAAATATGAATATGGATAGCAACAACTAAAAAAAAAAAACTAAAAAAAAAAAAAAAAAAAAAAAAAAAAAAAAAATTGTCTCACGCTGTAGCCCAGGCTAACCTCAAACTCACAATTCTCCTGCCTCAGTCAAATTCCTACATCTTTCATCTACAGCCCATAGGAAATACGGGCAACTGTTGACTGACACGCAACATCTCACATTGGAATTTCAGGAGCAACGTCCTTTCCGGCTGGAAATCTCCCAGTTTCTTCTCCTTCGGCTTCCATCACAATGTTCCTCAAAAAAGATGCTTTCAGAAATACGATTTTTTTTCTCTAGTTCCTATAACTTTTACATTCCAATTGTCAAAAATTGTTCTGTGTTGGGCTATTACTGTATACAATTAATTATGTACTATAAAACATTACACATTGGTAAGAAGAGTTAAAGTAAACGTCAGTGTGAGCCACCTCCTAGTTCATAAAGTAAACCTTAACAACTTGATTTGTGAGTTTTGTTTAGTTCTGATTTTGACAAAAACTGAGTCTCACACTCTTGCCCAGGTTGGCCTTGAACTTTCAGCCATCCTCCTGCCTCAGCCTCCCAACACACCCATCTATCAATGCTTTAAAGAAATGGAATAATGGGGTGTTCTTAAAGCACAGAGGGGCGGTGAGCAGAAGAGCAGGGGATAGCACACCCCTGCGCGCCAGTCCTCGGGAAGAGAGGGCGTCTCAAGGGAAATCCAAAAATACATTGAACCGAAGGAAGATAGAAATACCATCCATCTCAAGTTAAGCAACAGCCTCCATGTTAGAAGAGAAAGCCGAGCACTACAGGCTTACACTGGAAAGAGGAAAAGACGTGGGTCCCAAATCCACCCTCTTCCAGGAGAACAGAGAGTGGAGAGTTGGATGGAATCAGTAGCAGTGGATGGAGGAAGGGAATCTCAGAAAAGAGACCCAGGAAGGTCTGTGGAGCACTGGCCCGAGGCATACTGCTAATAGACCCCTGGTGGGACTGCCCGAGGGAAAAGGTGACCAACCTCAGGATACACAGGAATGTTTCTACAAGGACACCAGAATGACACAAACCAGTCCTCTCTCATAAATTTCACAACCTAGGTGGCATAGACCAATTCTTCAAGAAACATAAATGACCACAGTCCACTCAGTGTGAAACAGATAACCAGAACAGCAGGGTGATGAATAGAATTGAAGTCAGGGACTGGGGAGATGGTCCAACAGTGAAGAACACTCGCTGCTCAGGTAGAGGTCCTGGATACGGTGCCCAGCACCCACGTAGCAATTTACAACTGTCTGTAACTCTAGCTGCAGGGGACTGGCGCCCTCTTCTGGCCGCCATGGGCTCCTACATGCATGTGGTATACATAACCTCAGGCAGGCACACACACAAACACATAAAAATAAAACCTTGCTGGTAGTGGTAGCACATACCTTTAATCTCAGCATTCGGGAGGCAGAGGCAGGTGGATCTCTGAGTTTGAGGCCAACCTGGTCTATAGAGCAAGTTCCAGGACTGCCCAGGTGACACAGAGAAACCTTGCCTCAAAACAAACAAAACAAAAATAAATAAATAAATAAACAACTCTTTTTTCAAAAAGAGAATTAAGTGAACATTTTTTTCATTATCATGTCTATTTATTTATTTATTTATTTGCTTACTTAATTAATGGCTTATGGTCTCCCCGTCTACCACATGGGCTTAGAGACTAAACTCAGTTGCCAGTCTTGGCAGCATGTGCCTTTACCCACTAAGCAGTATCATGGGTCATAAATTCATAATTTTAAAACCTTCAAAAGACAAAATTTTAATCCCAGAAACTGACTTTCCTAAAGAATACCGCCAAATGTTTAGAGAAGAATTAATCCTAATTCTGTAAGTCAAGACTTGTCAGTTCCTTATATGGAACTTGCTATCCTGTACCCAAACCAGAAAAAGATAAAACACAGGAATACACATATATCAATGATATACACGAACACAAAGAATGTCAATAAAATACCAGCAAGCACAACTCAGCATTGAGAAGAATCACATGCCCTGACAAACGAGGAGTCCTGGAAAGCAAGACTCTTACAGTATCATAAAACCACTGTGGTAACCAACCCTATTAAGAAGGGAAGAGAAAAAAGAATTACAAAACCATCTAATATTTTAAAGATTTATTTATTTTATGTATACTAGTGTTCTATCTACACGTGCACCTGTGTGCCAGAAGAGGGCTTCAGACCCCATTACAGATGGCTTGAGTCAACCCGTGATCGCTAGGAATTGAACTGTGGACCTCTGGAAGAGCAGCCAATGCTCTTAACTCTGAGCCATCTCTCCAGGCATCTTAAGGTCGTTGTTTTTTTATTATTTGAAAATTTTAACATCTACCTGTTGCTATCTTAACAATTAAAAGTAAGATTTCCCAATAAAGAACAAGTACAAAAACCATGCAGTTACTGCTGTCTTTAGAGATAAAAGCAACTTAAATGCTTCCCTGTGGAGTTTGGAACCAGGCAGGAATGTCTGCTTTCTGCGGCACTTAATTAACAAAATGCCAGAAACTCTGGCCAAATAAACAAGGCAAGAAAATTAAATAAAAGAGCACAGAGTGCACACACACATGCATGCACACACACACACACACACACACACACGCACACGCAGGCACACCCATGAAATAAACTTTTTACAAAGACTCAATGTAAAAACTATTCCAGAACTGTGGAGATGGCTCAGTGTTAAAGAACACATGCTGCTCTTGGAAAGGACCAGAGTTCAATTCCCAGTACCCACATGGTGGGTCACACCATCTGTATCTCCAGTTCCAAGGGACCCAACACCCTCATCTGATCACCGTAGACACCAGGCACACATGTGGAGCATTCATGTATGAAAGAAATAAATCTAGAAACAATTTTAATTAAATGAATAAAATTAAAAAGAAAATATATCCATGTTCCTTGAATTGATACACTTAAGCAACACAGTTATTATCAAACTCTTGGGAAGACTGGTGGTCATGCACACAAGGCTGCTCCAAAACTTATATACAAAGAGGATTCCATTAGCCGAAATAAGCTTGAAAAAGGACTATGCGTTGTCTTTTTTTAAAAAAAATCTGCCTACGTGATTTTAAGGCGTATAGCTGCAGAGTTTGGATGCAGCTCACTTGGTAGAGTACTTGCTTATCACTCATAAGACAGAGGCAAGAGGATCTCCATGAGTTCAAGGCCAGCTGGGTCTATGTAGCAAGGTCTAGGCCAGTCAGGTCTACACAGTGTGATCCTGTCTTAAAAACCAAAACATTTTCAGAAAAATGAGTGCAGGGAAAGACATGCAGCAGCAGCGCTCATGGGGAGGATATGAACAGAGCCATAAGCTCCTGGTGCACTGCTGGTGCCAATGTGACGCTGTACTGTCACTCTGAAAGTCTGGGGACTTCTCTGGCAACTTAAGAATGGAATCCTATGGACCAGCAGCTAAACTAGTAATTGACATCAAAGGAATGAAAACAGATGTTGGCATGTGAACCAACATATGAACATGTCTAGGAGCATTGTTTAAAAATAATAATAACGACAGCTTCAAACAAGAAACAATTCAAGTAGCCACAATAACCTGCGAGAGACTTACACTGACTGGAGGGATAAAAACAACACAAGTACAGAAATGGAGAGGAAATTAGAAGATGTCAGAGGCTGAGGAGATGTCATCAGAGAGCAGTTGTGAAAGTAGAACGGCAGCACGGCCCTCTTGAAGGATACAGAATGTTCTATGTCTTCACCGCATCAATAGTGAAGGTCTTCTCAGCCATGCCCCTGCCTCCTGCTCCAAGCATTGTAAGACATGAGTGTCTAGGAATCTCTATAACTCATCTGATAGAGTCTGTATGATAAAATCAATAAAATATACACAGTCTCTCTCTCTCTTCCCCTCTCTCTCTTTCTCTTCCTCTCTCTCTCTCTCCCCTCCCCCCTCCCCCTCCCATGTGGGTGGGCATGCACATATGTGTGCACGTGTATGAGCATGTGGAAGCCAAATGTCCCCCTTGAGTGTCCTTACCCATCACTCTCTACCTCACTTTTTGCGACAGGGTTTCCAGCTGTGCCAGTTGTCTAGGCGGCTGAACAATGGACTCCAGGGGTCCTCTTGTTTGCCAGTCTGCTCCAGGCCTGGAACACACTACTGAGTCTAGCTGTGAAGTGGGCGCTGGGCATCTGAATTCTTCCTGCTTGTGCAGCACTGAGCCATCTGCCAAGTAATTGTTATTCTTTAGGACAGGTTTCACTGTGTAACCCAGACTCACCTCAAATTCACCATCCTCCTGCCTCAGCCTCCCAAATATTGGAATTCCACACATACTTTATGTCTGGCTTCCAACATTATATCTTATAATTGCTCTGCATTTTTCTCAAATAGTTTAACCAAAAATTTTATTAGATATATCTATGTTACTTTTAAATTTTTTATTACTTATTTTTATGTGTGGGTGTTTTGCCTACGTGCATGTGTATGCATTATGTGCATGCAGTGCCTGTGGAGGCCAGAAGAGGGCATCAGATTCCCCTGAAACTGGAGTTACAGAGGGTTGTAAGCCACCAGGTAGGTGCTGGGACTCAAACCCAGGTCCTCTTGGGAGAACAGATGGTGCTCTTAACTACTGAGCCATCTCTCCAGCACTAGTGTATCCATTTTTAGTGAATATGCTTGTGCATAAAGCTACTTATTAGAGCTAGTGGGGAGCAGCATTTTGTGTTGGCAGTGCTGGGAAACCTCGTTCACATAAACAGGTTCACCCGGGGCTTATTATAGAAACATGACTGCGAACTCTCTGAACTCTTTCCAACTTCCATGCCAAGAATAACATGCGGTCCTGTCATCAAGAATTATTTTTAATAGTTTATCAGCAGACAATTCCTTTGAGTCTCCTCTGATGCTGCTGAAGGCAAAGGAGTGGAGAACATCTTAGCGGCAAAGAGCTGCCGCTTGGCCTTATGGTCATTTCCTTTGTCTGGGAGAATCTACCCAAATCCTTTATAAGGCCTCATGACTATTGCTCCTCCTCTCACAGGCACCTTCTACTTGGTGATGTAGAACAGGTTAGAGACACAGATGTGAAGTTACATTTACCGAATCTTAAGCCCTAACTGCACATATGTCCCACTTTGTTAAGAGTGGCAAGCTCAGCACTCTCACTTCACGAAGAACACCCACAGCAGGTGTGAGCTATCACTGCTTTATCTCCCAGAGGCAGCTCCCTGGTTCCCTTCCAAAACTCTTCAGTCCAGCTCCATGAGGTAATAAGTGGACGGACATTCTGAGCTTTAATTCAAAGACAATAGATAGATTGATTGATTGATGATAGATACATCGATAGATAATAGATGATAGATTGATTGAACAATAATAGATATGGTAGATTGGTTTATTGATTGTTGATATAGATGACATAAAGATTAGTTGATTGGCCGGGCAGTGGTGGCGCACGCCTTTAATCCCAGCACTTGGGAGGCAGAGGCAGGCGGATTTCTGAGTTCGAGGCCAGCCTGGTCTACAGAGTGAGTTCCAAGACAGCCAGGGCTACACAGAGAAACCCTGTCTCAAAAATTAAAAAAAAAAAAAAGATTAGTTGATTGATGATAGATACATGATTAATGTTAGATAAGAGATGATTGGTGGATTGTTAGATGATGCACAGATAAATGAAATATGCATGATAGATTGATTGATTGATGATAAATTGATTGATGATAGGTAGAATGATCGATTTATTGATAGAAGATAGAAAGATGGTAGATAGGTAGATAGATGATTGATTGATAGATACATACATAGATAGATACATAGGTACATAAAAGATAGAGATAATACATAATAGATGATTGACAGATGAATAAGTAGATAAAGATGGATGGATAGATAGATAGACAGACAGACAGGTAGAAAGGACAGGTGGTGAATAGACAGTTAATGGCTGGACAACAGGTAGACAGTGGGCAGAGACAGACAGAAAACAAGGTGGTGAGACTGCTTAGTCATCATTTTGATTGACCACCCTACCTACAGTCAGGCCCCCTATATATTGACACCCATTTTCCCAGAATCTAGTAGGATGACAGTATTTTCTCTGGCAATCATTGGGAGAAAAAGAGCCACTAACCAAGTGGCATCAGGTTGTAAATTTAAAATTGCTCCCAAATGGATCAAAGTCCTCCATTCCTTGGTCAGCTCTGTGGTGACAGAATCTTGGAGTCTGGGCAGGGGAGGCCCAGGCTGCCGTCCCCTTTCTGGGCACCTGGAAACTATACACACCACTGGGTCAGGGAGCAGAAGGCACATGGCTTTGTTCTCTGGAGCTCAAGAAAGGGCAGCAGGTCCTGAGGGCAGCCTGCTGCTTGGAGACACACATGAGCAGTAGGTTCGCTGAAGGCAGAGGTGGAACTAAAGATCCAGGCCATCAGTTCCAGTGAAGCACGAGTATTGAGAACCTAGTAGCCTTCAAGATAGCTCTGTCCCTCCCAGATTCTGAGCAACTGTGCACTGAAATACTCTTCTAGAAGTCTGGCTTTCATGTGGAGAGAGATGGGTTGCCTCTGACCTTCCCAACGGCCTCCAGTCTTCACATCGCCACGTTGATGTCACAGCCACTGGGTCTCCCTGGTATAATCCATTGTACACTAGGGGCATCCTAGGAGAAGGCAGTGACTTTGGGAGAGGGAAGGGCCCACCAGAAAGGGGAAAGAGCCACACCAAAGCCTCAGACACACACCCCCTGTGAAGCATGGGCCTGTATGGCTTTTTAGGTCTCTGGGAAGGAAAGGGGCAAGTCAGATGGAGGAGGTGAGGAGACCTGGGATCACACAGATTAGGAGAACGTCAACAGTTTTGTTTGTTTCAGAGATGGAGAGAAAGATACAAATGTGATTTGTTAGAACGAGGCCAGTGAATGGATATCTTCTGAAAAAGTCCACACTTGTCTCCAGATAAATGAGAATTTCCTGTATGACTGTCTCTCCACAGCTGGCCTCTGAATAGCTAATGTCATGTTCAATGACAGGGAGAGAGACAGAAAAAGAAAGATCTGTCCTTTTCTTGACATCTTCAGTTCCTGAACCAGTGCAAGTCCCATGGATTAATTTATACTAAAGCATTAATGGCTTACCACAGTGATTCCCACCAAAGGTCCATTCCAGGTCTAAGGGCCTGTGAAGTGTACACAAAATAATCAAGAACAAGGGAATGGCAAAGAAAGAGGACCAGGAGAAAGGAATAGAGGCGGGGCTTATCTTCATCTGTTCCCTAGACGGTCCAATCAGGAGCCTCACAAAGCAACACTCACTCATGGAGTACTCTGATAGGACCAGGCTGACAGTAGATAGTCACTGTTCTCTCTTTGGGGTCCTATTGGTGGGGCTGACTAGTGTCTACAAACACAAAAGATACAACAGGCACTGTGCAAACAAGAGAACAAAGGGGGACCCTCCCTGCCCCAGAATCAGCCCCCATATGGGCTCGTCCTTCTGGGTCTAAAGTTCCTACTTAGCCAGCCTTTTTTTTGGGGGGGGGGGACAGCCAATAGCAGATGGGACAGAAAACGGGGGTTAGTCATTATCACTTTAGCAGGAACTAATCTGGCATGTTAATTCAGGATAGAACGGAGCCTGAAAGAGTAGAACAAGACTTGTGAGCTCTAAGACGAAGATGAACAAAGCTTTGGCAGCTCTTGGCTATCCAAGGGCCACCATCCTCGACAAAGCAATGGGTGGCATGGCGGATTAGGATGGATTGGTTGCATCCGATACAACATTGCTGCCTCCAGCTGCTTTCCTGAGAGGAGAACAGGATCCTCACAGACTTGTCAGACACCACAGAAAAACTTCAGCCGGGGGCAAAGCCACACAACTCTTTGGCACAGATGACCACTGGTCATAGTTGAAAAAGTGAGGAGACTCTGACAAAAGGACTGAGGTACTGAGGTGACTTGGCCCGGGGTCCAGAAGTTGTGCTATGGCGCCCTAGGGAACAGTCGTGTTGACCAGGACATCAGCCTTGGGAAGGGCTCCCAGGGTTGCTTTGAGGATTGTGGGACCCCAAAGTGGAACCAGACATTTCAGAGAAACTGATCACAAGGCAGCTGCTCTACTTGGTTTCCTGTTGCTGTAATAACACTAACCAAAAAAAAAAAAAATGATTTTGGGTAGGAAGGGTTTATCTGGGTCATAGTTTACAGTTGATCACTGACAGAACTCAAGGTAGGAACTTGGAGGCAGGAACAGAAGCAGAGCCATGGAGGAATTTGTTTGCTGGCTTGTTCCCATGGCTCATTCAGCCTGCTTTCTAACCCAGTACCCCCTGCTCAGGAGAAGTACCCACAGTGGGCCGGGCCCTCCCACATCAATTACTAGGCAAGAAAGCATCCTAAGGAAGTGCGCCACAGGACAGAATGATGTGGGCAATTCCTCATCTGAGGCTCCCTCTTCCGTGAGACTCTAGTTTGTATCACCAGCTCAGCAACTTAATGAAAGTGCCACCCCTTAGGGACTTAACTCAGTGGTAAAGAACACCTGCTCTTGCTGAGGGATAGAATTCAGTTCCCAGCACCTGCAACTCCAGTTCCAGAAGATCTGTGCCCTCTTCTGGGCTCTGTGGGCACTGCATGTACACAGTACACAGACATACATGCAGGCAAACACTCAAACACATAAAATGAATAAACCTTAGACAATGTCACTTCCTATCAGAGCCCTCTGAAGCCCCATGACTATGGTAATACCATCATGGTAACTCTCAATGCCTGGGGCCCGGTGCTGTGTGCCACCACCTGATGACAGCTAATAACACTCTTATGACTTGGGTAGCTTCACTGCAGCTCAGAAGAGTCCAGCAACACATCTAGGGTAAAGCTGGGCCTCTAATCGCTGATCAGGATGTTTCCTTAGACTGACTAGCTGCCCTGGGGAGTCAGGGCATACCCCAGCACAGGGCCTTCAGGCAGCAGGCTGTGGAGTGCCTGAGGAATGCAGCAGAGAGGCTCATGGGACTTCTACCATCACAAAGCCCATGAGTCCTGGGCAATGTGCACAGGAACCAGGCAGCATCCTAGGATCTAGGACGGCCAACCAATGGGGAGAGAGGAAGGGGGGGTGGGAGGAGCAGCAATAAGCACAGCAGCTTGAAAATAGCAGAATAGAAAGAGGCACATCCGTGACAGGTGTTGCCTTACAAAGTGAAAGAATGTTTTGAGAAACCAACCTGAGAGCTTGAACCTAGTTCTGAGAGCCAGGGGTTTCCTCAGACTAAAGAGAAGGAGGGGACTTTTCAGCTGAGACACTGAATTCAAAGTTCCTAGGACAGAGACTAGCACAGCAGCCTGCATCAAAGCCCCAAGTGGTGGTGGGGGACCTAGTGGGGCTGATATAGGCAAGTGGGGGGAGGGCCCACCCTAAAGAGGCTGGAGGCTGAAGCAAGGCCTTGGCCTGCAAGCAAGAGAGTTTCTATAGACTCCATAGAGCTGGAGAGGGTGCTCTGTGTCCTCCAAGCTCTCCCTCTCCCTCCTTCCTTCCCTCTTTCCCTCCCTCCCTCAAGAGCTGTGTAGAGCCGGGGGATGAAGGGTACGAGCAACAAGGTCAGCACATGATATGGATGCAGGTCGGGAAATCGCCCTCTTTCCAGACGGTTCTCTAGTCTGCCCTTCGCTACTGACTGGGTTAACCCCCCTTAGAGGGAAAAAGATGGGGAGGAGAGAGAGGCAGGTCTGGAGCTGTCCCATCAGTTGTGTATGAGCTCTGCTATTACTTGGCCTTTCCATCCACTGATTTTGTGGAAACAGGGTGTGCCTGGGCTCCCTATGCACCCTAATCAATGCCAACCATGCTGGGTGAGAGCCCCGAGTGTGCACCTCCACACTGACCACAACTCCAGCCAGCCTGGGACGAACAGACTAGGGAAGAACCCAGGATACTGATCCAGGAGCATATGCTCCAGTTCTTCATTTGGCCCATTAGAACCTGTGCTCTGTTTCTTTGCTCTCTTATTAATATTTGTCACCTATATCTTGTCACCCTCGCACTAGTGAGGACAATGTTCTTCTGACCTAGATATATAAGGAGGCAGAGTAATGCTGAAGTTGTCACCACATAGCCAGGGAAGAAAGGAGCTGGGCTATGGAGTGAGCTGTAACCACCATGCTTCTCAGTCTTCTTCCACAGTGTCCTCCAAGACTCCATCCCATTCCTTCTCACCTGTCCCTGCTTCTTAACCACCCCACTTCCTCCTCCAAGGCTCAAGACCTTTGTCAACTACACCTTTCAGAAAGCTCATTCCCATTCAAAAGCAGCTTTGCCTAGTCGCTGCTAGGGTTAGGAGTAAAGAGAGCCCTCGGGGTAGCAGATGGCTAGTCTTCAGAGTAGCCGGAGCACTCACACTGAGGGACAGGTGCAACCTGGATCAGCTTCCCCTCAGTAAGCAAGTCTACCAGACATCCAGTGTTCCTGCATGTCCACAGGTGACAGTGTGGCTAGGTCATGCTGGCATATCCAGTGGCTAGTAGCAAGCAAGCATGGGCAATGGCCTTTTCCACTTCCTTTTTGAGAATGAGGCCCTGACCATTCTGCCGTCCTGTTGGAGGCTTCGTGTTCCTGGGCCTGGAGAGAATGGTCAGTGGCTAAGGGCACTTGTTGTTATTATAGAGGACCCAGGTACTTGGGAAGGGGAAGGGGAACTTCAGAAATTATCCTAGGAGCTGTGGAGCATCAAGTGTCTTGGCTCACTAGCCCTCATGCCCACTGCAGGGCCTCTGCGCAGCTTTTAATGCCTTAGGAGAACATGTTTTCATCTATTTGGGATGATGGCATTTTGGGTTGAGAAGAACAGCTACTGTTAGGACTGCCTGGCAGGAATTCTAATTTTATTATGATTTAAAATGCAATTGATGGCGACAGTGTTCCATATTCAAATACCGCCGGGAGAGAGCTGGTCTCCCAGGAGTACTAACACCCAGGCTTGCAGGAGGGACAAGCCACAGTCAGACACAGCAAGACCAGCTAACACCAGAGATAACCAGATGGCGAGAAGCAAGGGCAAGAACATAAGAAACAGAAACCAAGGCTACTTGGCATCATCAGAATCCAGCTCTCCCACCACAGCAATCCCTGGATACCCCAGCACACCAGAAATGTAAGACTCTGATTTAAAATCACATTTCATGATGATGATAGAAGACTTCACAAAGAGAGACAACCCTGGAGATAGAAATCCTAGGAAAGAGATCAGGAGTCATAGATGCAAGCATCACCAACAGAATACAAGAGATAGAAGAGAAAATCTCAAGTGCAGAAGATACCATAGAAAACATTGACACAACAGTCAAAGAAGATGCAAAATGCAAAAAGCTCCTAACACAAAACATCCAGGAAATCCAGGACACAATGAGAATACCAAACCTAAGGAATACCAAACCAAGAAGAGAGTGAAGATTCCCAACTTAAAGAGCCAGTAAATATCTTCAACAAAATTATAGAAAAAAACTTCCCTAACCTAAAGAAAAAGATGCCCATGAACATACAGGAAGCCTACAGACCTCCAAATAAACTGGACCAGAAAAGAAATTCCTCCTATCACATAATAATCAAAACACCAAATGCACAAAACAAAGAGAGAATATTAAAAGCAGTAAGGGAAAATGGTCAAATAACATATAAAGGCAGACCTATCAGAATTACACCAGACTTCTCACCAGAGACTATGAAAGCTAGAAGATCCTGGGCAGATGTCATTCAGACCCTAAGAGAACACAAATGCCAGCCCAGGCTACTAAACGCAGCAAAACTCTCAATTACCATAGATAAAGAAACCAAGATACTCCATGACAAAACCAAATTTACACAATATCTTTCCACAAACCCAGCCCTACAAAGGATAATGGATGGAAAATGCCAATACAAGGAGGGAAACTACACCCTAGAAAAAGCAAGAAAGTAATCTTTCAACAAACCCAAAAGAAGATAGCCACACAAACATAAAAATAACATAAAAAATAACAGGAAGCAACAATCACTTTTCTTTAATATCTCTTAACATCAATCGACTCAATTTCCCAATAAAAAGACATAGAATAATAGTCTGGGTATATAAACAGGACCCAGCATTTTGCTGCATACAGGAAATGCACCTCAGTGTCAAAGACAGACACTACCACAGAGTAAAGGGCTGGAAAACAATTTTCTAAGCAAATGGTCCCAAGAAACAAACTGGAGTAGCCATTCTAATATCAAATAAAATCAACTTTCAACCAAAAGTTATCAAAAAGGATAAGGATGACACTTCATACTCATGAAAGGAAAAATATACCAAGAAGGACTCTCAATTCCGAACATCTATGCTCCAAATGCAAGGGCACCCACATTCATAAAAGAAACTTTACTAAAACTCAAAGCACACATTGCACCTCACACAATAATAGTGGGAGACTTCAACACCCCACTCCCATCAATGGACCAATCATGGAAACACAAACTAAACACAGATACATTGAAACTAACAGAAGTTATGGACCAAATGGATTTAACAGATATCTATAGAACATTTCATCCTAAAAGAAAAGAATATACCTTCTTCTCAGCACCTCATGGTACCTTCTGCAAAACTGACCATATAATCAGTCACAAAACAGGACTCAACAGATACAAGAAGATTGAAATAATCCCATGCATTCTATCAGATCACTACGGATTAAGGCTGATCTTCAACAGTACAAAAACAACAGAAAGCCCACATACACATGGAAGCTGAACAATGCCCTACTCAATGATAACTTGGTCAAGGAAGAAATAAAGAAAGAAATTAAAGAGTTTTTAGAATTTAATGAAAATGAAGGCACAACATACCCAAATATATGGGACACAATGAAAGCAGTGCTAAGAGGAAAACTCATAGCTCTGAATGCCTCCAAAAAGAAACTGGAGAGAGCATACACTATTTGCTTAACAGCACACCTGAAAGCTCTAGAACAAAAAGAAGCAAATTCACCCAAGAGGAGTAGAAGGCAGGAAATAATGAAACTCAGGACTGAAATCAACCAAGTAGAAACAAAAAGAACTTTACAAAGAATCAACAAAACCAGGAGCTGGTTCTTTGAGAAAATCAACAAAATAGATAAACCCATAGCCAGACTAACCAGAGGGCACAGAGACAGTATCCAACTTAACAAAATCAGAAATGAAAAAGGAGATATAACAACAGAATCTGAGGAAATTCAAAAAATCATCAGATTCTACTACAAAAGCCTATACTCAACAAAACTGGAAAATCTGGATGAAATGGACAATTTTCTAGACAGATATCAAATACCAAAGTTAAGTCAGGATCAGAGAAACCATCTAAACACTCCCATAACCCCTAAAGAAATAGAAGCAGTCATTAAAAGTCTCCCAACCAAAAAAAGCCCAGGACTAGATGGGTTTAGTGCAGAATTCTATCAGACCTTCAAAGAAGACCTAATGCCAATACTCTTCAAACTATTCCACAAAATAGAAACAGAAGGAACTCTACCCAATTCATTCTATGAAGCCACAGTTACACTGATACCAAAACCTCACAAAGACCCAACAAAGAAAGAAAACTTCAGACCAATTTCCCTTATGAATATTGATGCAAAAATACTCAATAAAATTCTCGCAAGCAGAATCCAAGAACACATCAAAATGATCATTCATCATGATCAAGTAGGCTTCATCCCAG
>JAPYYD010003580.1:0-13981 GCA_028551405.1 Uromys caudimaculatus | reverse complement strand
CTCTCTGAGAGGTGTTTGGGTTTGGAGGGCTGTGGCACTGGGTCTGCTCTGGGGTGCAGAAGGAAATCGGAAAGATCTTGTCCCCAGCTGTCCCTTGGTTCCTATGCCCTCATGGCTCTGCAAGGGTCCCTCTTGGTCCAATGGGTTTGAGCAGAAGTGGTGGTTTTGCCTGTGCTCAAAGGTGTGTCAGCACTCCTGGGATACCCACTCTCTCCTGGTGCCTTGTGGCCCGGGCTGGGGTCTACACACACAGGCCCCTGGTGGCCCAGGCAGAGGTCTCCACCTACAGGTGGGAACCTGAAGGTTCAGAGATTTTGTGTTCCCCGGCTTCTCAGGCGCTGGGTCCTGGCGGGTCCGGGCAGGTCCGGGTGAGAGGTGTTGCTCCCCTTTATCCCACTCACGGCTTTCCCAAGCTCCTAGGAGGGTAACTTTTTCCGGTGCTCCTTGGCTATGGACTCCTGGTAGCCCAGGCAGAGGTCTCCGCCTCTAGGGAGTTTCTATGCCTGCCTACCTCAGTCCCTATGTCTCGCGGGTTCGGGGCAGTTCCTGGTGAGCTGTGGAGCTTGTCTTGGGCCCACTCCCAGCTTTTCCAAGCTCCTGGGAGGGTATCTTTTTCTCGGCGCTAATTTGCTATGGAGCCCTGTGACCTAAGTTGAGGTCCCTGGCTGCCGCCGGGAATTCCTCTACTTCATTTTTTTTGTCCCTGTCTTTCCCTTGAACAGGAAAATTTCAGGGTTAAAAACTTTAAGGTTGGTGAGTGAACCTATCCCTCAACTGGGAGGCATGCCTATCCACTGGAGGTGATCTCTATAGGTATTCTTTCCCCTTTTCTGTGCATTTCAGCTAGAGTCACCCTCATTAGGTCCTGGGAGCCTCTACCTTCCCTGGCATCTAGGAACCTCAGTAACTACTCCCAGTTCCACATTCCCCACAGCTACATATTTTTATTCTATTTCTTGACACTCTGTAATTCTCTCTTGTTCTCTCCAATACTTTACCCTGCCCCCCCTTTTTACCTACTCCTCCTATTTCATTCCCAGATCCACTCTCCCTCCACTTCCCACAGTCATCCTGTCCCTCCCTTTATGCAGGGCTGTAGCATCCACATCCAGGTCTTCCTTCCTTCTAAGCTCCATACGGGATGTGGGTTGTATCTTGAGCAATCTGAGCTTTTGGGCTAATATCCATTTATCAGTGAGTACATACCGTGTGTGTTCTTTGTGTCTGGGTTACCTCAATCAGAATGATAATTTCTAGTTCCATCCAATTGACTGCAAATTTCATGAACTCATTGTTTTTAATAGCTGAGTAGTATTCTATTGTGTAAATGAAACACATTTTTTGTATCCATTCTTCTGTTGAGGAACATCTGGGCTGATTCCAGCTTCTGGCTATTATAAATAAGGCAGCTATAAACATAATGGAGCATGTTTCCTTGTTATATGTTGGAGCATCTGTTGGGTAAATGCCTAGTAGTGCTATAGATGGGTCTTCAGGTTCACTATTTCCAATTTTCTCAGAAACTGCCAGATTGATTTACAAAGTGGTTTTACCTACCAGCTTACAGTCCACCAGCAATGGAGGAGTGTTCCTCTTTTACCACATCATCTGAACCATCTGCTGACATCTGAATTTTTTATCTTAACCATTCTGACTGGTGTGAAGTGGAATCTCAGGGTTGTTTTGATTTGCATTTCCCTGATGACTAAGGATGTTGAACATTTCTTTAGGTGCTTCTCGGCCCTTCGAATTTCCTCAGTTGAGAATTCTTTGTTTATCTCGGTTCCCCATTTTTTGATAGGGTTATTTGATTTTCTGGAGTTGAACTTCTTGAGGTCTTTGTATATATTGGATATTAGCCCTCTATCGGACTTAGGATTGGTAAAGATCTTTTCCCAATCTGTTGGTTGCCATTTTGTCCTATTGACAGTGTCCTTTGCCTTACAGAAGTTTTGTAATTTTATGAGGTTCCATTTGTCGATTCTTGATCTTAGACCATAAGCCATTGGTGTTCTGTTCAGCAACTTTTCCCCTGTGCCCATGGGTTCTAGACTTTTCCTCACTTTCTCTTCTATTAGATTCAGTGTATCTGGTTTTATGTGGAGGTCTTTGATTCACTTGGACTTGAGCTTTGTACAGGGATATAGTAATGGATCAATTTGCCTTCTTCTACATTTTGACCTCCAGTTGAACCAGCACCATTTGTTGAAAATGCTGTCTTTTTTTCCACTGAGTGGTTTTAGCTCCTTTGTCAAAGACCAAGTGACCGTAGGTGTGTGGGTTCATTTCTGGGTCTTCAATTCTATTCCATTGATCTACCTGCCTGTCACTGTACCAATACCATGCAGTTTTTATCACTACTGCTCTGTAGTACAGCTTGAGGTCAGGGATGCTGATTCTCCCAGAAGTTCTTTTATTGTTGAGAATAGTTTTTGCTATCCTGGGTTTTTTGTTGTTCCAAATGAATTTGAGAATTGCTCTTTCTAAGTCTATGAAGAATTGAGTTGGAATTTTGATAGGGATTGCATTGAATCTGTAGATTGCTTTTGGCAGGATGGCCATTTTTTACTATATTAATCCTGCCAATCCATGAGCATGGAAAATCTTTCCATCTTCTGAGGTCTTCTTTGATTTCTTTCTTCAGAGACTTGTTCTTGTCATACAGATCTTTCACTTGTTTGGTTAGAGTCACACCAAGATACTTTGTATTGTTTGCGACTATTGTGAAGGGTGTCACTTCCCTGATTTCTTTCTCAGCCTGTTTCTCCTTCGAGTATAGGAAGACTACTGATTTGTTTGAGTTAATTTTATATCCCGCCACTTTGCTGAAGTTGTTTATCAACTGCAGCAGTTCTCTGGTGGAGTTTTTCGGGTTACTGCAGTATACGATCATATCATCATATACTGCAAATACTGATATTTTGATTTCTTCCTTTCCAATTTGTATCCCTTTGACCTCCATGTGTTCTCTAATTGCTCTAGCTAGAAATTCAAGTATTATATTGAATATATAGGGAGAGGGTGAACAGCCTTGTCTAGTCCCTGATTTTAGTGTGAATGCTTCAAGTTTCACTCCATTTAGTTTGATGTTGGCTACTGGTTTGCTGTATATTGCTTTTACTATGTTTAGGTATGGGCCTTGAATTACTGATCTTTCCAAGACTTTTATCATGAAGGGATGTTGAATTTTGTCAAATGTTTTTCAGCATCTAAAGAAATGACCATGTGTTTTTTTTCTTTAAGTGTGTTTATGTAGTGGATTACATTGATGGATTTCCGGGTATTGAACCATCCCTGCATCCCTGAGATGAAGCCTACTTGATCTTGGTAAATGATTGTTTTGATGTGTTCTCTTTGCTCAGCAAGCAAAGAGACAAACACTGAATGGAAGTTAAAGGTCACACTCATTAAATGATAAGTCCTGCTGGGAACAGACAGACTAAGTCAGGGCCAGAGCCATGTCTTTCTAATGTACAAGAAAACATTAATTACATAAAGAACCACAAGTAGTCAGGTGAGAGGACATGAGGCAGGAATAGACTCACCTGCCCAGAAATATGCTAATTGAGCAGAAGAAGCTGGAATCATGAGACTGTAGGAACAGGGCCTGTCTGCTCTGACCTCACCTACAAATAGTTACCAAAGACCTGTTTTCTTAGCCTAACAGCCTTAGCATCCTAATAAGCTCCAATAACTCCTCTGAGTAGTTTATGAGAATAGATAGAACAAGAAATGAAGAAAGAAAGTGTCTACCAGCAAAGAAATGGAACCCAGCTCTGGGGCGTGTGAAGAGACTCAATGTGCTTCCTGATACAAATCCAGGTCCAAACCCTTAAGCATACATACTCATGGCCTTTTACAGAGTATTTCAGTTAACTGGTATTTATTTGTTTTGGTTTTTTTTTTTTCTCGATGTTCAAAACTGTTCTTATTGTCTAGTAAGAATATTCTAAAACTGGTTGATTTGTTCTGAGCTGTTGGTTTCAAATATCCTGGATATTACAACAAAAGAGCTTCACATGCTCTGTTTAATGAATCTAGTCCAAGAACATAATTTTGTGCATCTTCTTGTTTCTGTTAATAAAAGATATGTGAGTATAGCTAAGTGTTAGAACTAAAAACCCAGCTGCTAGTATTGAACATGCAAGTTGCAATCTGGGAGTCACACTTTCCTTCACAGTCCAAGTGGACCCTGCAGTAAGGGACACCTTGGAAGTTCCAGTGCACCTGACTCTTCTGAGATACACTTGCACTTGCAGTCATTCACCTTGGCTCAGCTCACTGCTTTAAGGTTTCATTATGCAAATGTGTTCATGGACCACATTGTCCACAGGACTCCATTTTGGATACTTGCCCTGTAAGCTCTGCACAGCTCATGTCTCTTTGCCAGTATTATCTATTCTGGAACCAAGGAGCTTCCTGCTTCCTGTCCTCATTCTGACGGCTCAAGCTGTCCAATCAGTTATTTTTATTTATTGTTTTTCTGATATGACCATCATCCTTATATTCCACTGAGAGGTTACCAGGGTCTATAATAGACTGGGTGTGATTTTTATATCTGAATCTTTGAGCCATTGTTTAACTGCTTTCAGTCATCAGCTTTGCCATTGTGAAGTCTGTTGACATTTGACCTCAGATCTACTCTCTTTCCATTGTTCTGAACTCACTCCTGACTCTGAGGAACTTGTTACTATAATACTGTACTAGTGACCCCTTTCAAAGCTCTCCTTCCCCTACTGCTAGAGAAACTTCCTCTGGTAACCTTCCCATTCCAAATGTCTGCAGGCATGTCCTGCCTATGTCCTGTTCATCCCTGTATTGTCCTGATTTTGCTATGACCTAAAAGCCTCCTTGACTGTCAGTTTAGCATGGCTCTATGAGAACAAGGAGCTGAAATACATGAGACAAACTATTTTTGTAATCAGAATAACTGAACCCTTGAAAGTCTAAAATCCATATAGTTTTATTCACCTTTATTCCCAACTTTTTTGATAGACTAGGTCAAAATGTTGAATAAAATCCTCAATTGACCAGAGCCAAAAAATTGAAAATAACCTATTGCATAACAATAAAAACAATTTTCACTTTCAGTTTCCAATATATCAGTCTTAATCAATCAAATTAACAATTAAATTCGAAGACTTAAAATATCTCATGCAAATCCCAACACACACAATTCATCACATAATTTGAAAGTGTTCACTGTTGCACAATTATCTTTTTAAAAAAGCTATCAAAGCAGATCAGTGATAGAACACTTGCCTGGGATATGCAGGCTCTGAGGTTAAACCTAGCATTACATAAGAAAAATTACATCCCTTTTCAAACTGAATACAATTTTTTAATCAAGGACATAAAAGATAGTAATACACAATTTTCTATGCTTTTAAAACGCTGCTTCATGAGTTTATTTCAGGATCATTTTCCCTTGCAGCAGAATCACTACCTATGGGCACTGACTACATCAATAGATAAGGCTTATTAAGCTAGTAAGTCAGGAGTCACCACTCAGTTGTATTTCTTGTTCTCCTTCAGGATGCCCTAATTTCTCCACAAACTCTGACCATTTAAATGCTGGTTTAATAGGTACCTGAGCCTCTGTTTAGTTTCTACTTTTCTTTTCCTGTGAATGGGGAGGAAGGTGAACTAATAAACACAGGATTTACCATTTTTTCTCCTGTCTACTTGGCCCAGGTCTTCAATAAACAGAGTGGACAATCTTATCCCAGCAATACCTTAGTCCCTAGTACCAATTTATATCTTAGTTACTGTCCTATTTCTCTGAGGAGACCATAAAATTAAGGCTCTTAAAGGCATGCATTCAGTAGAAGGTTTATGTACAATTTCAGAGGGTTGGTCCATAATCATCAAAGTGTGGAACATGGCAGCAGGCAGGCTGGCATGATGCTTGAGAAAAGGCTGAGAGCTCATATCTGAAAGTTGTAGGCAAGGAGAGAAAGAGGATGAATCTGGAATGGAGTCTTAAAGCCTCGAAGCACAGCCTCCAATGACACTTCTCTTCCAACTAGGCCGCACATCTTAATTCTTCCCAAACAGTGCCAATGCCTGGGGACCAAGCATTCAAGTATATGAGCCTATGGAGCCCATTCTTATTCAGACAACCACATGTGTAAATTTGTACAATATACATTTATCCTGTTGTAAGGAAAAATGAAGATGTCATGAAATGGACAGATCTTGGAAACATTGTATTAAAAAGAACATCTGATCTCAGAGAAACAAAAACCTCACAAGTTGATCCTAGCAGGAAATGTAGATGTCTGCAAAGAGTTAACTGTCCCATCCTTTCCGGGGGGGGGGGGGGATCCCGGGAGGCTACCGACCACGAGTCCATACCTGAGGAGAAAAACTGCCGGCGGGGAAAGACGACAGGAGACAAAGAATACTTTGAGGGCAAGATGGTGTCCCGATCAAGCCCCAACCTCTTTTAATTCTAAGTTCGTATATAAGCACGTAGGGAGGGAAGTGGGGGGAGCATGAAGGTTACTAGAGGTCACTACAAGGTGGGAAGAGACAGAGGGAGAGTTCTCAGGGCCACTTAATTGCAGCCAAGTATTACACCTCTGTAAATCAGCACAACAAGCCTCAAGATAGTGGGATATCTCAAGGTTTCTCTGGAGCCACAGGCTACTACAAACAAACCTTCTATTCACCTGCAAAGGACATCTGCAGAAGGGAGTAATCGAAGGAATGTCTGAAAAAGCCTGGGACCCTCTTGCTAGCTGACAAAGAGCAAGGCCTTAGGTTCAAACAAAGCCATTTGGTCTCTGGCAGATGTTGATGTATATGAATGGCTTTACTTGTGGGTAAAGCCTGAAAGGAGATAAAGAAGGTGATAAAAAGTGATACTGAGGAGAAAGGGTCTAAAAGACACTAGTAATGTGAAAGCATAAAAAAGATTGAAGGAAGATGCAAGGAGAAAAGAGGTGAAGACAAGGAGGAGGTACATGTACAAAAACATACTTTGTTCAAAAATAAAGTGATGCTACCTATGACTTTGAATGTACTGTCATGCCATCTAACACATTGTATGCACAATGGTGCTATCTAATACGTTGTATCACCATGATGCTAATTTAAAGTAAATCAGGAGGTGGGAAAAGACAAATAACAACATGGGCTAGAAAGGATGTCTCCATCAGGATGTGAAATGATGCACTGGTCTTGGAAACTGATTTATGAGGTCTTCAGAGGGTTAAACATGGCGATTCCATGGAACCTAGCAATTCCATTTTAGACATGTATTCAAGAGAACTGAAAATATTTATCTGCAACAAAAACAGGTGCACAAAGTTCATGGCAGCATTATTCATTAATTATCAAAGCATAGAGACCCTGTGAATGCCTACAACCTAATGAAAAAACAAGGGAGCAAGCTGTTTATAAAATATCAGCAAGTGAAAAAGGCAAGTGAGTAAATAGGATGGAAGAAAATTCCTATCTTTCCCTGGGTATATGGGAGACCTTCCCAGAAATCTCTCATAGTCTGTTCATAACCTGTCATTTCCTGTCAGACAGCTGTTTGGCATCCTTAGCCTGGAAGCAGAAGAGAGAAATTAGGCAAGTCTAGATCTTTAATCTTTATTTACAGTTTTAGGGAAAAGAAAACATTCCTAGGATGATTAACACTTCTACTCTACATGCAGAGCTGAGCAGAAGTCTTAACTCAGAGGTTAAGGCAGCAAAGGTTCCAGACACAATGTAAAGCCTAAGCCTTTGCATCCCATTCTGTCACCCATTAGATATCTGAATGTATAAAGAAGAGTCACTGTTTTCAACAAAACAGGCAACCATGTTCCTGGAACCCACATGGTTTAACTGTTCTCTACAGAAAAGCCAACAGGAGAACAGTAACATTTTATCAAACTTTGTGACCTCCAAACTGCATTTTAAGTCAGAATATTTTAAGATACAGGTTTTATTTAGATTTTTTTCCTCAATAACTGTCCTAGTTACACCAGGTATAAAGAATTGAAAAACAGTAGGTGTTTTAATCCTCAAAAGTAAGCCTATAGCTGACTCTTCCTGGATGGTCAGCAATCAGGGAGTGGAGAGCCCCAAAACCTAGGATTGGTGCCTTGATTAGTGATCATCAAAGAGGATTTTTCTAGCAGCAGAAAAATGGAGTTGCAGAGACCCACAAGTAGACATGCTGAGAGAGAGTTTAAATTGGAGGTCTCAGTATTGTCCCTGTTCTAATCAGAACAATTGGACAACTAAAGGAGATCAAGGGGATGCAAATTGGAAAAAAAGAAGTCAAAGTCTCATTATTTGCAGATGATATGATAGTTTATCTAAGTGACCCCAAATATTCTACCAGAGAATTCAACAGATAAACACATTCAGCAATGTGGTTGGATACAAGTTAAGAAAAAATCAGCCTGGAGCTAAGGTTGTCCCACAGCCCCCTGTATCCAAATCCCAACCAGAGAGAGCTTGTCTCCCAGGAGTGCTGTGACTCCTAAGCTCACAGATGAGACTACCACTTTTGCTTCAATAAATGTCCAAAAGGGACCCGTCAGGAGCATACAGGTCCCAGAAACTGCAGAGCAGCCAGGGACAAGAGCCTTCCAGGCTCCATCTGCATCCAGGACCTAAGGCTGTCCCACAGCCCTCTGTACCCAAATCCTGCCTAGAGAGAACTAATCTCCCAGGATTGCTAACACACTTAAGATCAGACTCACAGGATATAAGAAGGAAAAGCTTCAGTCAGAGACAGCAAGACCAGGTAACATCAGAGATAACCAGATAGCCAGAGGCAAGCTCAAGAACCTAAGCAACAGAAACCAAGACTTATTGGCATCATTAGAATCCAGTTCCCCTACCACAGTGCAAGCCCTGGATACCCCAACACATCTGAAAAGCAAGACTCAAATTTAAAATCACATCTCATGATGACGAGAGAGGACTTTAAGAAGGATATGGAGAACTCCCTTAAAGATATACAGGAGAACATAGGTAAACAAGTAGAAGTGTCAGGGTCTAGCCTCACACAGGATCGGAGTTCTCAACTGGAAGCAGGGATATCTGGAAGGTGCATAATAAATATACACAGACTACTTTTGGGGTACAAGCTGACAGGCAATTTTAAGGCTTAAAGTTTCTCTCTCACTCTCTGTTCTCTTTCTCGCTCATTCGCTCACAGCTTGAGACTGCACACACTCTGTAGTCTCCTGTGCACGCTGCTTTTCTCCTGTGTGCTTGAACTCTCACACTCCTACACACCTCTGTGCATTCCCCTTTCCCTCTCACACACGCTCTTCACACATCTCACACACCCCGCATGCACTCTCCTTTCACTCACACACACACTCTCCACGCACACCTCATTCTCTCTTCACTCACTCTTCACATTCTCTCTTCACTCACTCTTCACATTCTCTTCTTATGCTCTCTCTCTCTCTCTCTCTTTCTCTCTCTCTCTTCATTCGCTCTCTACATTCACCTCACCTACTCCTCACTTGCTCTCTACATGCTCTCTTGCCTTTTTCTTGCCCCAGTCTTTTATTGATACTCCAAAAGCAGGTAGAAAAAAAGACACTGTATAATAATCATTGCCAAAACAAATTTTAAAAAAAACACCCATGTCCCACAAAGAATACAGAATTACAATTGTTTCCCAAAGTTTCAAGTTTGCCTGTTTCCACATATGTAGCCAAAATAATAATAATTGCAAACTTATCATTATTTAAACCTTGACTTTAACTTATTATACTTCAGAGCTCAGAGCTACAAGGTCAGTTACTTACATTTTCTTGTGAAGCTCTAATGATAAATGACATGGGCAAAGCTGCCAGGCAGTGGCCAGAAAGAATCAAGTTAACCCTTAACTCAGTATTTCCACTAGCTTTCTGCTTCTGCACATTGCACACAATGACTCTCCCAGTATTTTGACTTAGTTTTACTAGTGGATAATGTTATATATTCTATACTTTCTTATCCAGGAAGCACTCTCCAATGTTGTGAAAATCTTATTTCCTAACTTCAATAGTTTTTTCCTTTCTTGGGGTGCCAATGTTAGCTCTAATTCATTTTCTAATAATTTCTTCAAACTTTCTTTGTAAGTCAAGCATTAATCTGGAACTACCATTGTGCAGCTATTGCATTGTTTCCAAGATGAGAATACACAGCATGCACCTGGGCCATTAGGACTGTGCTGTGATGTGCCCCTATGCCTCAATTTTTAATTTTTAAAGAATCATTACATCGAGGAACATCTAGTTTCACAGAATTCACCAGAGTAGAAGGAAAAAGAAGTAGGAAAGTCAGATATAATAGAATAATTATGCTCACCAAGGCCAACTGAAATGTTGTCACGCACAAATGAAATCTATACAGCTGTTGTCCAGGGCTAAGGTTAGGAGAAATGGGAACAACTGTTTTTTACAAAGAGCTGCTATGGGCTACTGAGATGTCTCCATCCTGGCCTACTGCAGGCAGTCCTTGTCATTTTATGTTGTCCCCAGCATAGAAGCCCTTAAAGAGGAAACAAAAATACCTTAAAGAATTACAGGAAAACACAACAAAATAGGTGAAGAAATTGAATAATACCATCCAGGATCTAAAAATGGAAATAGAAACAATAAAAAAAAATCACAAAGGGGACAACACTAGAGATAGAAAAACTAGGAAAGAGATCATGAGTCATAGATGCAAGCATCACCAACAGAATGCAAGAGATAGAAGAGAGGATCTAAGGTGCAGAAGATTCCATAGAAAACATTGGCACAACAACCAAAGAAAATGCAAAATGCAAAAAGCTCCTATACCAAAACATCCAGGAAACCAATGACACAATGAGAAGACCAAACCTAAGGATAATAGGTATAGAAGAGAGTGAAAATTCCCAAGTTAAAGGGCCAGTAAATATGTTCAACAAAATTATAGAAGAAAAAAAATCCCTAACCTAAAGAAAGAGATACATAAACATACAAGAAGCCTACAGAACTCCAAAGAAATTGGACTAGGAAAGAAATTCCTCCTGTCACATAATAGTCAAAACACCAAATGCACAAAACAAAGAAAGAATATTAAAAGCAATAAGAGAAAAAGGACAAGACAGCCTATGAAAATTGAACCAGACTTCTCAACAGAGACTATTAAAGCCAGATGATCCTGGGCAGATATGATACAGACCCTAAGAGAACACAAATGCCAGGCCAGGCTACTATACCCAGCAAAATTCTCAATTAACATAGATGGAGAAACCAAGATATTCTATGGCAAAACCAAATTTACACAATATCTTTCCAAAAATTCAGCCCTACAAATGATAATAGATGGAAAACTCCAACAAAGGGAGGGAAACTACACCCTAGTAAAAGCAAGAACGTAATCTGCTTTCAATAAAACCAAAAGAAGATAGCTACAGAAACATAATTCAACCTCTATAAACAAAAATAACAAGAAGAAACAATCACTTTTCCTTAATAGCTCTTAACATCAAGGGACTCAATTCCCCAATAAAAAGACATAGACTAACAGACTGGATATGTAAACAGGACCCAACATTTTCCTGTATACAAGCAACGTACTTCATTGACAAAGAAAGACACTGCCTCAGAGTAAAAGGTTGCAAACATTTCCCAAGCAAATGGTCCCAAGAAACAAGCTTGAGTAGCCATTCTAATATCTAATTAAATCAACTTTTGATCAAAAGTTATCAAAAAAGTAAGGAAGGAAACTTCATACTCATCAAAGGAAAAATCTACCAGGATGAACTCTCAATTCTGGACATCTATGCTACAAATGCAAGGGCACCCACATTCATAAAAGAAACTTTACTAAAGTTCAAAGCAAGCATTGCACCTCACGCAATAATAGTGAGAGACTTCAATAGCACACTCTTATCAATGGACAGATCATGGAAACAGAAACTAAACAGAGACACTATGAAACTAATATAAGTTATGATCCAAATAGATTTAACAGATATCTATAGAAAATTTTACCCTAAAACAAAAGAGTATACATATGGAACCTTCTCCAAAATTGACCATATAATTTGTCACAAAACAGGTCTCAACAGATACAAGAAGACTGCAATAATCCCATGCATCCTCTCAGATTACCACGGACTACGGCTGGTATCCAATAACAACAAAAACGACAAAAAGCCCACATAAACATGGAAGTTGAACAACACTCTACTCAGTGATAACTTGGTCAAGAAAGAAATAAAGAAAGAAATTAAAGACTTCCTAGAATTTAATAAAAATGAAGGCACAACATACCCAAACTTGTGGGACACAATGATAGCAGTGATGAGAGGAAAATTCATAGCTCTGAGTGTATCCAAAGTGAAATTAAAGATATCATACATTAGCAGCTTAACAGCACATCTGAATGCTCTAGAACAAAAAGAAGCAAATACACACAACAGGAGTTGAGGGCAGGAAATAATCAAACTCAGGGCTGAAATCAACCAAATAGAAACAAAAAGAACTATACAAAGAGTCAACAAAACCAGGAGCTGGTTCTTTGAGAAAATCAACAAGATAGATAAACCCTTAGCCAGACTAACCAGAGGGCACAGAGATAGTATCCAAATTAACAAATTCATAAATGAAAAGGGAGACATAACAACAGAAACAGAGGAAACTCAAAAACCATCAATCAGATCCTACTACAAAAGCCTATACTCAACAAAACTTGAAAATCTTGATGAAATGGACAAGCTTCTAGACAGATATCAGGTACCAAAGTTAAATCAGGATCACATATCATCTTAACATGAGCATGGCAGATCTTTCCACCTTCTGAGGTCTTCTTCGATTTCTTTCTTCAGAGACTTGAAGTTCTTGTCGTAAAGATCTTTCACTTGCTTGGTTAGAGTCACACCAAGATACTTTATATTGTTTGTGACAATTGTGAAGGGTGTCATTTCCCTAATTTCTTTCTCAGCCTGTTTATCCTTTGAGTATAGGAAGGCTACTGATTTGTTTGAGTTAATTTTATATCCGGCCACTTTGCTGAAGTTGTTTATCACTGGTGGAGTTTTAGAAGGGGGAACAAAATACTCATGGGAGGTAGAGGGTGGAAGGGACTTGAGAGGAGAAAAGAGGGGGAGGGGAAAAAAGAGGGTCAGGATCAAGTATGGGAGGAGACAAGAATGACATACAGAGGGTCAAGTATTTGAACAGAGACTTGTAGCAATGGAGGATGGGAAACTGGGTGTAGCCACCAGCAAGTCCCAGGTATGAGAAAAGCAAGAGGCTCCCAAGAACAATGGGGATGAGATTAGCTGAAATACCCAACAAAGGGGAGGGAGAGCCTATAGAGACCATTTCCAGAAGTAGACAGTGCCCCCGGGTGGGGGATGGGGCCACCCACTCATCTCCAAATTGTTAACCCCAAATGGCTCCTATCTAAAGGAAATATGGGGACAAAGTATGGAGCAGAGACTGAAGAAAAGGCCATCCAGAGACTGTCCCACCTGGGGATCCATCCCGTATATAGATACCAAACCCAGACACTACTGTGGATGCCAAGAAATTCTTGCTGACAGGAGCCTGGTATAGCTGTCTGCAGAGAGGCTCTGCCAGAGCCTGACCAATACAGAGGCAGATGTTCACTGACAACCATTGGACTGGGCGTGGGGATCCCAATGGAGGAGTTAGAGAAAGCACTGAAGGAGTAGAAGGGGTTTGCAACCCCATAAAAAGAACAATATCAATCAACCAGATCCCCCAGAGCTCCCAGGGACTAAACCACCAACCAAAGTGCATGGAGGGAGCTGCATATGTAGCAGAGGATGGCCTTGTCCGGTATCAATAGGAGGAGAGACCCTTGGTCCTGTGAGGGCTTGATTTCCTAGTGTAGGGGAATGCCAGGGCTGTGAGGTGGGAGTTGGTGTGTGGGAGGGGAGCGCCCTCATAGAAGCAGAGGTGATGAGATGGGTGGGTTCTGGAGGAAAAACTGGGAAAGAGGATAACATTTGAAATGTAAATACATAAAAAAA
>JAPYYD010003579.1:0-13984 GCA_028551405.1 Uromys caudimaculatus | reverse complement strand
AAAAAAAAAATAAATTTCTTTCCTTGTAAAATGCTCAGTCACAGAAGTTTTTGTCCCTGCTTTGTCACTTTTTAAATGAGACTGTTAATGCTAACTGATTTTCCAAAAGACAAAACAGTCAATGCGGTTAGCATCAGCTCCCTCATAGATCCTATACCCTAAGCATTAGCCTATACTTCGAAGCCTACATCAAGCCCCAGGTAGAAATCTAAAGGAAATTAAAAGAATGGGCCTATATCAGTTGTAAATAATCAATAAATGTTAGGAAGCTTCTTCCTGTCAGTTCTCCTGCTATGTGGGGCAGTGATCTGTGACAGGCAATCTAGTACCTGGTTGAGTACAGGCATAAAATCTGAGCCACCCAGTGGAACAATCCACAAGGGACCAGAAAACGTTATGCCAACGCTCCCAGGAAGCTTTTGGCTCCAGTCATGGTCACGTATCACCCCTCCTCAGGTAGAGGTGTGGCCACACAGCTCCAAGCCATCCCCATGTTAATGAGAGACCTAGAGGCTAAGCCATGCCCCTTCCCAGTTACTATATCTGCCTCTCATCTCCCAGAGGCCATGGGGTACAATTCCATCCACGCCACTCTCCACATGATGAAAATAAACATTTTAGAATTATGGACTGTCTCTTCATCTGGACTGCCGTGGGAAGCGAGGGATCCAGCCTTTGATTAAGGAGCCATGCCTAATCTCTTGCCGAGGGCTTCCCAACGCTCCAACACAGTACCCATTCACCCAAGCCTAAGCAGCTAGCCTGGCGCCCCAAGCTGCCAAACCTGGTCTTGGCTGGAACTCCAGCTGCACTCTGGCTAGCCTGTCTGCTGCATCCTGCAGCGACTACAGTGCCCTGGGCTAGAGAACCCACAGAGATGGATGCTGCATGTTCCCTGAGGATGGCCCCCCAGCAGGGCCCGCAAAGACTTCCCACAGCCCCCACCTGCCCATTGGACTGTGTGGGAAGACTTTCGGCCATTTCCCACGTCTCCTGTCCGACCCAGAGCCACAGCACCTGGGACAGACACGTGGGGCTTCTTTCCACCGCACCAGGCTTGTTCCCACACTGCTATATAAACGTGACTTTTCTCTGAACTTATACCTGTTCAAATCCTTTTCACATGATATTGAGATGTGCCTTAAACTTAGTTATGACTAGCTTAATAATAATGTGCTAGATGAAAATCTAGAACTCTGAAATTGAAAACTTAAATTCTTGTTTTCTTTCTTTTTTTGGATATTTACTTTATTTACATTTCAAATGTTTTCCCCTTTCCAGGTGTCCCCTTTGGAAGCCCCCTATCCCATTCCCCCTCCAACTGTCTCTATGAGGGTGCTCCCCCACCCACATGCCCACTCTGAACTTCCCTCCCTAGTATTCCCCTATACTGGGGCATCTAACACCCTCAGGCCCAAGGGCTCTCCTCCCACTGATGGCCAAAAAGGTCCTCCTCTGCCACATATGTGGTCCGAACCATGGGTCCCTCCATATGTATTCTTTGGTTGGTGGTCCAGTCTCCAAGAGCTCCCAGGGGCTGGGCAGTTGACACTGTTACTCCCTCCATGGGGCTGCAAACCCCCTCAGCTCCTTCAGTCCCTTCTCCAACTCCTCCATCTGAAACCCAACCCTCAGTTCAATGGTTGGCTGTGAGCATCCGCCTGTGTATTTGTCAGGCTCTGTCTGAGCTTCTTGGGAGACAGCTTATCATGCTTCCATCAGCAAAAACTTCCCAATGTCCACAATAATGTCCAGGTTTGGTGGCTATATATGGGATGTATCCCCAGGAGGGCATTCTCTTGATGGCTTTTCCTTCAGTCTCTGCTCCACACTTTGTCTCCATATTTCCTCCTGTGAGTATTTTGTTCCCCCTTCTAAGACACACTGAAGCATCCACATTTTGGTATTCCTTCTTCTTAGGCTTCATATGGTCTATGAATTGAATTTTGGGTATTCCAAACTTTATATCTGCTTATCAGTGAGTACATATGATGTTTGTTCTTTTGTGACTGGGTTACCTCACTCAGGATGATATTTTCAAAATCCATCCATTTGCCTATGAATTTCATGAAGTCATTGTTTTTAATAGCTGAGTAGTATTCCATTGTGTAAATGTACCATATTTTCTGTATCCATTCCTCTACTGAGGGACATCTGTTGAGGTCTGTTTTGTTACCAATTTGATGTTCAGTATTGGAGAAGGTACCATGAAGTTCTGAGAAGAAGGTATATTCTTTTGATTTAGGATGAAATGTGTCATACATATATATATATGTATGGGGTGTTGAAATCTCCCATTCTGTGAGGTGTAATGTGTGCTTTCAGCTTTAGTAAAGTTTCTTTTATGAATATGGGTGCCCTTGCATTTGGAGCATAGATGTTCAGAATTGAGAGCTCTGTTCAGTAGATTTTTGCTTTGATGAATATGAAGTATCCTTTCTTATCTTTTTTTTGATGACTTTTGGTTGGAATTCAATTTTATCTGATATTAGAATGGCTTCTCCAGCCTGTTTCGTGGGACCATTTACCTGGAAAAGTGTTTTCCAGCCCTTTACTCTGAGGTAGTGTTTGTCTTTAACACTGAAGTGTGTTTCCTGAATGCAGCAAAATGATGGATCCTGTTTATGGATCCAGTCGGTTAGTCTATGTCTTTTTATTGGGGAATTGAGTCCATTGATGTTAAGAGATATTAAGGAATCGTGATTGTTGCTTCCTGTTATTTTTGATGTTTTTTTAGTGTTTGTGTGGCTATCTTCTTTTGGATTTGTTCAAAGATTACTTTCTTGCCTTTTCTAGGGTGTATTTTCCCTCCTTGTGCCGGAGTTTTCCATCTATTATCTTTTGTAGGATTGGATTTGTGGATAGATATTGTTTAAATTTGGTTTGGTCATGGAATATCTTGGTTTCACCATCTATGGAAATTTAGATTTGTGCTGGGAATAGTAGCCTCATCTGGCATTTGTGTTCTCTTAGGGATTGTATGAGATATGCCCAGGTTCTTCTAGCTTTCATCGTCTCTGGTGAGAAGTCTGGTATAATTCTGATAGGTCTGTCTTTATAAGTTACTTGACCTTTTTCCCTTACTGATTTTAATATTCTTTCCTTGCTTTGTGCATTTGGTGTTTTGACTATTATGTGACAGGAGGAATTTCTTTTCTGGTCCCATCTATTTGGAGTTTTGTAGGCTTCTTGAATGTTATGTTCATCTCTTTCTTTAGGAAAGTTTTCTTCTATAATTTTGTTGAATATATTTAGTGGCACTTAAAGTTGGGAATCTTCACTCTCTTCTATACCTATTATTCTTAGGTTTCCTCTTCTCATTGTGTCCTGGATTTCCTGTATGTTTTGGGTGAGGAGCTTTTTGCATTTTGCATTTTCTTTGTTATGTCCTTGTTTTATATGGTATCTTCTGCATCTGATATTCTCTCTTCTATCTCTTGTATTTGTTGGTGATGCTTGCATCTATGACTCCTGATCTCTTTCCTAGGGTTTCTAACTCCAGGGTTGTCTCCCTTTGTGATTTCTTTATTGTTTCTATTTCCATTTTTAGATCCCGGATGATTTTGTTCATTTCATTCACCTGTTTGATTGTGTTTTCCTGTAATTCTTTAAGGGATTTTTGTGTTTCCTCTTCAAGGGCTTCTACCTGTTTACCTGTGTTCACTTGAATTTCTTTAAGGGATTTATTTGTATCCTTCTTAAAGTCTTCTATCATCATCATGATATGTGATTTTAAATCTGAGTTTTGCTTTTCTGGTGTGTTGGGGTATCCAGGTTTACTGTGGTGGGAGAACTGGGTTATGATGATGCCAGGTATCCTTGGCTTCTGTTCCTTTGTTCTTACCCTTGCCTTTTGCCATCTGGTTATCTCTGGTGTTAGCTGGTCTTGTTCTCTCTGACTATCTATGTCTTCTCCTTCTTGCAAGCTTCTGTGTCAGTACTCCTGGGAGACCAGCTCTCTCTGAGAGGAATTTGGTTTTGGGGAGCTGTGGTACAAGGTCAGCTCTGAGATGTAGACAGGAACCAGAAGGATCCTGACCCCAGCTGTTCCTTGGTTCCTGTGTCCTGATGTCTTTGAGAGGGTCCCTCTTGGGCCAGGAATTTGAACAGAAGTGGTGGTCTTGCTTGTTCTCAAAGGTGTGTTGGCACTCCTGGAAGAACAGCTCTCTCCTAGCACTATTTGCGTATGGAGCCCTGTGACACAGGATCAGTTCCCATGCCACAGAAGGAAACTTGAAGCCCATTTCTTGGTCCCTGTGACCTGAGGGTTCAGGGAGGGTCCCTCTGAGCAGAGGTGCTGGTCTTACCTCTATTCACAGGCTTTTCCATACTCATGTGAGGCTAGCTCTCTCCTGGCACTATTTGAGTATGGAGACCTGTGGCATAGGTTCAGGTCCCCGGCCACAGTTGGAACCTGGAAGGCTCCTGTCCTAGGCCTCTCCTTGGTCCCTGTGTCCTGAGGGTTCCAGGAGAGTCCCTATGAGCAGAAGTGCTGGTCTTACCTCTGCTCACAGGCTTATCCATACTCCCGGGAGGCTAGCTCTCTCCAGGCGCTATTTGGGTATGGAGCCCTGTGGAACATGATCAGCTTTCTGGCTGCAGACAGAAACCAAAAAATTACATTCTTGATGAAATGTTTTCTGCTATAAATCATGGAAACCAACAAGGCTGCAAGCTACTAGAAGAGCAGGAGTTATGTCTCTGTTTTTTTTTTTTTTTTTTTTTTTTTTTTTTTTTGGTTTTTTTTTTTTTATATATATATTTCTACATGGAGCTTGATGTAGGTTTTGAAGTATAGCCTAATGCTTATGGTACAGGAACTATGAAGGGAGCTGCTGCTAACTTCATTGACTGTTTAATCTTTGGCAAATAAATAAGCATTTTAAGTCTCATTCCAAAGGCAAAGGATGAGAACATTATATCCATCTGCATATTTTCAATAAATCACAGCCCTATGCACATACCCACACAAAGTATCATGTTTAGCAGTTGATATATAACAACTGTTTAAAATTGATCTGTTATTAGTATTACTAGAAAGTTCACTTATTCATAAAGATCCATTTGATTAACCAAACACAGACATATTAAAATCATTGTGTGCTTTGAAACAGACTCCTTATTTCTTTATATTCTGACTCTATTATCAGTGTAATCAATAATAGTGTTCATCACCAGTGCTAGAAAATAGTTGTTAAATAATTTGTTCTTGGGTGGTAAGTGGCACATACTGCTTTCTTTGCATCATTCTAAGTCTCTTGGTTTCATGATGGGCCATACTCTACACTCATAATTATCAGTGGTACTATATGGAAGAAGTTTTGAATCGATTATCTTACATTTTCAGTTACAGACTTGTTACTTGGCTGAGCAGTGAACTTTGGTTGCTATTCATAAACCACTAGCAAAAACAGGATATAACATCACTTCCTTGGGTTTGAAACAAAAATCCCCTAAAGAGTAACTTGTAAAATTAAAATGAATATGTGCACAGATGCCTAAAACTCATTAATATTTAGCTGCTAATGAAGAAAAGTATAAACTTTAGAAACTGTTAGTCAGTAAATTCACCAGAAAGCCATGGCATTCTGAATCTCAATCACACACTATTGTACTTGGTCAAACTACTCTATCCAAATTGAGACTTTGACTCTTTGAGTAAGGGAACAAGGAGAGAAAAGCAATTCTCCACTATAAACATCAAAGATAAAAACATGCAAGTTGACCTGAAGATAACTAAGACAAATACATCACATTTTTGGCGTCTGTCACCTTTTAAAATGATTCTCTTCTCTTTTCATCCATTTATAGAATCACATTTTCACTTAGTCATTTAGTTAATAAATTTGCTTAAATGATTATACCAAGTACTGTATGATTCTGTAGAGACTGACTACACAATGCAAGTGAATATGGATTGTCTCCAAAGATTCAATGGAAAATTGAAAGAATATCTGAGGAATAAATGACAGTTATGATACATTCATAGAGGTCATACAATTTCCTATTTTGTAGAATATTTTAGTGTTACTATTAGGATTATTTACCTTAGATATTAAGGATATCCTATAGCTATGTTGTATTACTGTTACTTTTTACATTGTACTCAGTTTATTAATTTCACAAAATAAAGTAAATACATGAGAAATGTTACCTAGTAAGCTACAAAATGTTATGGACCAAACTCAACTTATATTAAGACATATATAAGCTCCCAAAGACAAAAGCTTACACAAAAGAACTATGGGCACTCTCTGCAAAGCAGTGTGTTTAACTTATTTCATTTTTATTCTTGGTGTGAGAGTACTCTCTATAGCACTCATCACCACCTGAATTTATATTGCACTTCCTCAAGCACAGCCAGGGTACTTCACTAAACAACATTCAGAATTTGGCAGGAAGCATAAATGTAGAAACAATCGTCTCTTTAATTGTAAAATTAGCAATAGATTGAGCACTCAGATCTGATTGCCATTTGAGAAGCTGTAATGCTTCAAACTCTGTTTCCCAGAGGTTCAAGCCTGCAATTAGAGAACTCTGAGCAATCAACCAACTGAGCTCGGTGAGAGAATATGAGAGGTCAGGCCAGAATATGAAAGCCAGTAAGTGCCTTAAATATTAGTTTTAAATTCTTGCTATTTCAAGTATAGCATCTCAAAGGGAAATTTTATGTCTGGGTAATAAAGAAAAACCAAGTAAATTCCATGATAATGGACTTTCTGTAAATTCTTGAAAATTGGATTTTAGAAATCCAAGAAAAATTATCCTAATGGTTACAGTTACCCTGAGAGAAAATCTATTTTCCCTGGTGAATTGTCATGAGACTGGAAATAAATTCTAAGAAAATAAAAATCAAGGTCTCTTTTTGTCTACTCCTATCCTCCGTCCTGCTAAATCCAAAGCACAACCCAGAAAAAAGGCATTTCCTTCAGCTCTACTTTCACCTGGCTGCCAAAATCTCAAGTTCTTGGTAATGGACTCTCTCATTTACTAGAATGTAGCATTTTCTTTAGTATGATATTTTATTCGTACTTTGAGAATTTCATATAATGTATTTTGACTATATTCACCCCATTATTTTTCCCAACTCCTCCTCCTAGAACTCTGCTTCCTTTTTCCAGCCTCTCCTAACTCATGTCACTAAAAAAAAGAAAATAGAAATAAAACAACTAATCTACCAAGTCCAATCTGTGCTGTCCGTATACTCATGGGTGTGAGGCTATCCACTGGAGTGTGATTATTGATCTACAAGGGGTCACAGCCTTCAATAAAATATGAGTTTTAGAAAGCTACTCTTTTGTCTTTGCTCGGACCAGTCCTAGAGAAACCATGTAAACAAAACTTTTCATCGATGTTCAGCATTTTTCTTTACTTCCATCTTATCAATAAGATAATAGGGTGACCTTGTTCTGACCTCATTTCCATCCTTTCACACAATATTCTAATGATTAAAAATAAACAGCTTGCATACCAAAGAGACCTGTTATTTTCATACAGTGAGTTTAACATGTTATACTCTTGTGTCTCATTAGATGATATAAATCTTCTTTTTCACATGTATATGCAAGTGATCCTGTGCCACATTTGAAATAATATCAAGATTTAAAAAAAAAAAATCCTAGCACTTGGGAGGTTGAAACAAAAGGATCTCTGTGAGTTCAAAGTCAGTTTAATCTACATAGAGAGTCCCAGACTAACTAGGGCTGTATAGTAAGACTCTGTTTCAAACAAAAAAAGTTCTTTGTAAAAGATTTATTTATTTTATGCTTGTTTTGCATGTACATATGTCTATGTGTGCCTGATGTCCAAGGAGATCATAAGAAAGAATGGATCCCCTGGAATTAGAATTACGAACAGCTATGAGCCGCCATTTTAGTGTTGGAAACTCAAATGGGTCCTGTGTAAGAGCAGTAAGTGTTCTTAATCACTGAGCCATCTCTCCAACCCTTTCCTCAAAGATTTTAAAGAAAAGCAGAGAAGTGTATGTGTGTGTGTGTGTGTGTGTGTGTGTGTGTGTGTGTGCTTGTCACCAAAAGGCATACAGACAGAAAATCTTTCATGGGGATATTTCAAAAGTGCAAGGTGGGTAAGTGAATTCCTTTGTTTCAGAACTTTGTATTAACTCTGAAAATAACAGTTCTAAACCTGCTAAGCAACAACAACCAAATCTTTTTCGGAGAGCCAAGGTTTTTTTCTTTCAGTTTTACTATAAATATATGCTGCTATACCAAGATAAGCCCTCTGTTACCGTTGATACATTGTGTGGTTTCTCCAGCTCAAGTATGTGTTGTCTCGGTTATCCTAATTTGTAATGATCATCATGATCTTTAACATACACAGTATCGGTTAAGATATAACAGTTTCTTTAAAAGTATTTTTATAATAACGACAATCTCTTTTATCACTATTGATAAACGGGTTAAATATTTATTGTATGTATGGTATAGTACTGAATATTTTCTGATCATATTCACATCTACAACATAAATACTCACAACTTTTCCATGTGGTAAGTGGAACAGGACCTGGCATCTCTATTTAACAGATTAGAAAAAAAGTCCAGATACTCTAAGTATCCCAAGTTCAAATGCATTGATTTTACAGTGTAAAAGAGACTTGCTTTACAACTTATTATATGTATTATCTATAGATTTTCATCTTGTGTTCTTTATAAATCACTTGAAGGATGCACAAAAATTTTATTTTACTTTCAAATGAATGCTTGCTGCTTAGCTAAAAGGGGGAAGGTGCTGAGCTGGAGGCATATGTGGGTCTTTCATGCCACCAAAGAGTGTAAATTCTGAAGTGGAACAGAGGGCCTGTGAGGACTTACAAGGGTGGATAAAAGGAGTAGTTCACAGCTATGGGAGAAATGCAAGGTTATGCATCAACCTTGGAATTTCGCAGCTCTAGGGCCAAATCTGCAGAAGCTGGGGCTCAAGCTGGGTGACTAGAGTGGAGCACGGGGAATGTGCGCCTTGGGCTCCATGAGCTACTGGAAAATATCTTCCCCAGGTACGAAGCCCTTCCAAAGCAAACTGGCTCAGAGTCTGCAGCGGGAATGAAATCCACGAATCTTTAGTAGATTTCAGAAATTTGTGTAGCTGCATGTAACCTCGGAGATAATTTGCCTAGAACATCTTCTTTTCTTGGCAAAAGATGCAGGCCCGAGTTATACACAGAGGTCCAGGGTGAGCTGGGATAAGAGTCCAGCCTAGAACTTCTTGTCTACAGTTCTTTCCACTTCATCTTGATTCAAAGATTGCAATAGATTTGTAGCAAGCAAACAGCAGTCTGTGCTGAGGGACTGTTCAGTTAACTAAAAACTCCATTAGGAAATAGAATGTGATTTCATTTCATATGTTACTTAAAAATATGCTCTCCAGCTGCCCAGAGAGCTTGAAAAGTAAATAATTTAGGTGTTCCTGTGTGCAGAGGGGATTTACTCATGGACAAAGTACAAATATCTCTGAAGAGAACAAGAGTGTTTTCCATAACAAGGGAACTAGCAATGCACAGCTGCAGGATAACAGAAGAGTTACAAAACATGCTTGGAATTTCACAGCTTTAGGGCCAAATTTGCAAAATCTGTGTCCAATGCTAAGAACACTGTTCTGAGTCTGGGAAATGTGTACCCCTGTGTGCCTACAACTCCAAGGTGGAGGGGAGTTCAGCCTTGGGTAAGGGGTACCTTCCAAATAGCAAGTATCTGCTTTCTGCAGTGCTTGATGATGAGTTAGGCCACAAAATGCGTGTTTTCTTGTAAACTGATACAAAGCAGAAAGAATAATGCTGAAAATGTGAGTAGCAATAACTATGGATGATTTATAACTCATCAAGGAAACCTGTCAACATTCTGTTACTACTCCAGGGAATCCTTCCTCTCATCACTTCTTTGATACTTTGTGGCATCATTCACCCTTTCACTACTCCCCATTTACTTTGTTAGTCCTCCAACTTAAATTCATTCTCCCCTAGCTGTCTCTTCTGTCCTTAGTAGTGACTTGTCAGATAATAGTTATTAACTCTGCATTGAAATTTCCATTCCTTTGGGGCTGATCAAACTCATTATACAATTAGGATCTACAGAAAAACCATTTTTACACGCATAACCTTTTGGGTATTTATGAATAGTCTTTTAAGTTATTATTTATATTAATTTTAACCCAAAATCTTAAAATGATATCAGTGGTAAATATCTAAAAAGAATGTCTAATTAAGTTAAGAAGGGAAAAGTGGTTTCTAGAAAGTTACGATAGTAAACATCATACATTGTGAAGGCTATATTTTATGCAGTCAATTCTGCCATAGAGCAGAAAATAAGCTAAAGACAATATATGCATGAACAATCAAATCTGTGTTATAATAAATTATTTCTAAAGCATTCTATCTGTGTAAAGCAATTTGCAGATAATCTTCATGGAAAAACAAAAATTTAACTTGTTAAAGTTATTTAAAACAGCATTTAACTTTTTCCAAAATCTCATCTGCGTAGCACATTAGACGTGATTGAATTCTTTATCAAGAAACATTTGCTGAATATAACAATAAGAGTTAGAGTCACTGATTATTGAACTATGACATTTTTTTTCTTTGCTCTGTCCTCTGCATCTCTCTTATGGAAACTTTGTTTCTGAGCTCTTTGGGGGCAGGTGTGAACACAAAGGAAGACCTTTCTTCCTTTAAAGACAGGGTTCCACCCTGAGAGAAGCAAGGCATAAGCTTATCTCATGCCATCATAAACTGTATACCCAAAAATTAAGGTTGTGAGAATGAGAGTATATATTTACTCAAATTCATTTAATAAGACTAGTATTTCACCTAGGAGTGACAAAGAATACTAAATGCTGATCAATACCACATTTGTGTGCTCATAGGACAGAAGTTCCATTCTGGGAGAGGCCATTCATGAAAACCAGGAATTATACTGTGCTTCTCAACTTAGCACCCACTAGTAGAAAAGAGATTTATTCCAAAATAAACATGTTGTCATCTCTACCTTTGTAAAATGGCATAGGGCTATGCTTACTGAAAGCTGTACATCATGAAGGCAGCTTTAATGGGTCTGACGTTTTTGGAATAGTTGTAATGGAATGTTTATTTTCAATGTGACAGGCTCTGTGATCAACTCGGAGATAAGTCTGTGAACGATTACCTTAATTGAGGTGGGAAGACTCATCCTGAGGGTGCTACCATTCCATGAGCTTGTGCTCCAAACTAAAAATGGAGGAAAATGGGCTTGCATTAATAACTCTCTACTTCATGACCAAGGATACAATGTGACAACAGCCCATGTTCCTGCCATCAGTAACTTCTCCATTGCCATGCCAGACTTTATTTTGGAACTGTGAGCTAGAAACCACCCTTCCCTCTTTAAATTGCTTTTATCTGGTATTTTGTTAGAACAAAAGGGCAACTAGTTCATATAAGGATGAAGTCTTAAAGTCTAAGAGTCCTGTCATAATGTGAAGATTTTGGAAAGGACCAACCAAGAGACAACAAAATAGGAGATGCTTCGGAAATTTAATAGGAAAAAAGAGGGAATGAGACAGCTTTGAACAGCTCTCTGGTATTGCAGTGACTCTGAGGATTTAGAATATATATACCTATTCTATTTATAAATAATTAAAACAGGATCTAGGTAGATTTGCAAAGATTCCCCAAGCCATACAGATCATGAATTAAACAGTTAAATATGGGAAGGGCCAAATGCCAACTAAATAATAAACTAATAACCTAAGAATAAAAATAAGATCACATTCAACAGTGGTCCAAGAGTGTTAGTAAAGAGTCAAGTTCTCTTATGAATAGCTATGAAGTAGTCATTTGAGATACTAATCCCAGTAAGAAAGAGCAGCAAAATGAAGCTTACCTAAATTGTTGACATGAGTCCAAACCACATGCTCACATATAATGATAAAGAACGACGTCGAGCTGACTCTGTGTATTTAATTATATCACTGATTATTAAGTGATTAATGCTAAACAAGAGAGCCCAAATTGAAGAAATCAGAATAAATGATGTAACAGTACAGGGATCTGAGATGAGACATCAGATACTGACAATTCAGGAGAATCACTTTTCACACATAGTAGTCAAGCCACTGAACATAAATTGCTAACCAAATAAATAACAGTAATAATTGCCATAAATGGAGGATGCTTAGTATCGGTATTACTATAAAATGTGACTTCTCTTGTTTTAAGAAGTATCAAAATCAAGATATATAGAGACATAGGAAAACATGATCCATACACAGGAACTATGACTCATTCTCAGGAAATGAAGCGAACATTAGAGACATTTGAGAGGCTAGAGAAATGAAATGGCTACAGAAGGCCTGAGTTTGGTTCCCAGCAACCATGTCAGGCAGCTCACAACCACCTGTAACTATAGCTCCAGGGGATCTGATACCCTCGATTGGTCTGTATGGGAACACTTTTACCCACATATTCATATGTACACACAGGCACATATATACAGATACATTCACAGACACACATATATAAAATAAAATCTTCAAAAGACATTTGGCAACACCTAGATTTTGGATTTTGTAGACAATGTATTAAAGCACTTATTTTATATATTTACAAAGAATAAAAACTGTCCACAGTAAAACAATTAAGTATATACAGAATGAAAATTCTCAAATGAAAACTAAAATATTTATTAGAGGAGAACAAGAGTATATTTTGTTTTCCAAATAATGATTAATAAAAAAAATCTAAAAGAAGTATTACCAAAATTGAAAATAGATGAATACTGGCTATGATGTACAATGAACAGATACAAAATATATGAGGAAAATAAGTAAAGCCTTAGGGGAAAGTAAGGCATGATGAAACCGTGACACATGTTGTAGAGATGTTAGGAATATAGGAAATGGACAGTGAGTTAGGAAAAAATTAAAGAAAGGATGCCTACAGATTTCATACATTTTTGAAAATCATTGTCTAATATAATAAATTCAATGAACATCAAGTGGAATAGGCAGAAAGGACTCTACCAAACAGTCATATCATAATAATAATATTAAGAGCTCAAGTATAGAAAACCCTGAAAGTAACAAGAGGAAAATTACTGATACAGATACAGCCAAAATTTGATAAACAATGAAAACCACAAGAAATGAGATTAATTATTCAAAATGTATAAAAAAATGTATCATCTAAGAATAAGTTATATTTCACAATAAAAACCTTCAAAAATAAACTTAAGGCATTTTAAGAAAAACTGAAACAGATTTACTTGCTAGAAGACATGGCTTGCCAGAAATACTAAATGCTATGAGATGAAAGTCTCAAAGGTATTTTAATTTGCATTTTCCTAATTGCTAATTATGAATAACACTACTTGAGTATTTATTGGCCTTTTTTATTTCTTCTATTGATAAATCTTTGTTTAGATCCTGTCTTTGTTAGGGTTTTTCTTGTTACAATGAAACACCATGTCTGAAAAGTAAGTTGTGGAGGAAAGGGTTTTTTCAGCTTACACTTCCATATTTCTGTTCAATATCAAAGGAAGTCAGGACAGGAACTCAAATGGGGCAGAAACCTGGAGACAGGATCTGATGAAGAGGCTTTGAAAGTGTGCTGCTTACTGGCTTTCTCCTCATGGCTTTCTCAGCCTGTTTTCTTATAGAAGAACCCAGGATCACCTGCCCAGGAGTGGCCCTATCCATAATGGACTTGGCCCTCCCTCGTAAGTCACTAATTAAGAAAATGTCTTACAGAAAAATGGAGGCATTATTTCAATGAAGTTTTCTTTTCTCTGATGACTTTAGCTTCTGTCAAGTTGACATAAATATATACAGCACAGATCCCTTGCTCATTTTTACCAGCTTGCAATCCCACCAGCAATGGAGGAGTGTTCCTCTTTCTCCACATCCTCACCAGCATCTGCTGTCACCTGAGTTTTTGATTTTGGCCATTCTGACTGGTGTGAGGTGGAATCTCAGACTTGTTTTGATTTGCATTTCCC
>JAPYYD010003577.1:0-13986 GCA_028551405.1 Uromys caudimaculatus | reverse complement strand
CTTCCTTTCCAATTTGTATCCCTTTGACCTCCTTTTGTTGTCTAACTGCTCTAGCTAGATATTCAAGTCCTATATTGAATAGATAGGGAGAGAGTGGACAGCCTTTTCTAGTTCCTGATTTTAGTGGGAATGCTTCAAGTTTCTCTCCATTTAGTTTGATGTTGGCTACTGGTTTGCTGTATAATGCTTTTATTATGTTTAGGTATGAGCCTTGAATTCCTGGTCTTTCCAAGACTTTTATCATGAGGGGATGTTGAATTTTGTCAAATGCTTTTTCAGTATCTAATGAAATGACCATGTGGTTTTTTTTCTTTGAGTTTGTTTATGTAGTGGATTACATTGATGGATTTCTGAGTATTGAACCATCCCTACATCCCTGGGATGAAGCCTACTTGATCATTATGAATGGTCATTTTGATGTGTTCTTGGATTCGGTTTGCGAGAATTTCATTGAGTATTGTCGATATTCGTAAGGGAAATTGTTCTGACATTTTCTTTCTTTGTTGGGTCTTTGTGAGGTTTTGGTATCAGTGTAACTGTGGCCTCATAGAAGGAATTGGATAGTGTTCCTTCTGTTTCTATTTTGTGAAATAGTTTGAAGAGTATTGGTATTAGGTCTTCTTTGAAAGTCCGATAGAACTCTGCACTAAACCCATCAGGTCCTGGGCTGGTTTTGGTTGGAAGACTTTTAATGACTGCTTCTATTTCTTTAGGGGTTATGGGACTATTTAGATGGTTTATCTGATTCTGACTTAACTTTGGTATTTGGAATCTGTCTAGAAAATTGTCCATTTCATCCAGATTTTCCAATTTTGTTGAGTATAGTCTTTTGTAGTAGGATCTGATGATTTTTTGAATTTCCTCAGAATCTGTTGTTATATCTCCCTTTTCATTTCTAATTTTGTTAATTTGGATTCTGTTTCTGTGCTCTCTGGTTAGTCTGGCTAAGGATTTATCTATGTTGTTGATTTTCTCAAAGAACCAACTCCTGGTTTTGTTGATTCTTTGTATAGTTCTTTTAGTTTCTACTTGGTTGATTTCAGCCCTGAGTTTGGTTATTTCTTGCCATATACTCCTCTTGGGTGTATTAGCTTCTTTTTGTTCTAGAGTTTTCAGGTGTGCTGTCAAGCTGTGAGTGTATGCTCTCTCCAGTTTCTTTTTGGAGGCATTCAGAGCTATGAGTTTTCCTCTTAACACTGCTTTCATTGTGTCCCATAAGTTTGGATATGTTGTATTTTCATTTTCTTTAAATTCTAGGAAGTCTTTAATTTCTTTCTTTATTTCTTCCTTGACCAAGTTATCATTGAGTAGAGCATTGTCCAGCTTCCATGTGTATGTGGGCTTTCTGTTGTTATTGTTGCCATTGAAGACCAGCCTTAATCCGTAGTGATCGGATAGGAGGCATGGGATTATTTCATTCTTCTTATATCTGTTGAGATTTATTTTGTGACCAATTATATGGTCAATTTTGGAGAAGGTACCATGAGGTGCTGAGAAGAAGGTATATTCTTTTGATTTAGGATGAAATGTTCTATAGATATGTTTAATCCATTTGGTCCATAACTTCTGTTAGTTTCACTGTGTCTCTGTTTAGTTTGTGTTTCCAAGATCTGTCCATTGCTGAGAGTGGGGTGTTGAAGTCTCCCACTATTATTGTGTGAGGTGCGATGTGTGCTTTGAGATTTAGTATAGTTTCTTTTATGAATGTGGGTGCCCTTGCATTTGGAGCATAGATGTTCAGGATTGAGAGTTCTTCTTGGTAGATTTTTCCTTTGATGAAGATGGAGTGTCCTTCCTTATCTTTTTTGATGATTTTTGGTTGAAAGTTGATTTTATCTGATATTAGAATGGCTACTCCTGCCTGTTTCTTGGGACCATTTGCCTTGAAAATTGTTTTCCAGCCCTTTACTCTGAGGTAGTGTTTGTCTTTATCAGAGAGATGTGTTCCTTGAATGCAGCAAAATGCTGGGTCCTGTTTATGTATCCATTCCGTTAGTCTATGTCTTTTTATTGGGGAATTTAGTCCATTGATGTTAAGAGATATTAAGGAATAGTGATGTTTGCTTCCTGTTATTTTCGATGTTATTTTTATATTTTTGTAGCTATCTTCTTTTGGGTTTGTTGAAAGATTACTTTCTTGCTTTTTCTAGGGTATTGTTTCCCTCCTTGTGGTGGCGTTTTCCATCTATTATCCTTTGTAGGGCTGGGTTTGTGGAAACATATTGTGTAAATTTGGTTTTGTCATGGAATATCTTGGTTTCCCCATCTATGGTAATTGAGAGTTTTGCTGGGTATATCAGCCTGGGCTGGCACTTGTGTTCTCTTAAGAGTCTGTATGAGATCTGTCCAGGATCTTCTAGCTTTCATAGTCTTTGGTGAGAAGTCTGGTGTAATTCTGTTAGGTCTGCCTTTATATGTTACTTGACCTTTATCCCTTACTGCTTTTAATATTCTTTCCTTGTTTTGTGCATTTGGAGTTTTGACTATTATGTGACAGGAGGAATTTCTTTTCTGGTCCAATCTATTTGGAGTTCTGTAAGCTTCTTGAATGTTTATGTTCATCTCTTTCTTTAGGTTAGGGAAGTTTTCTACTATAATTTTGTTGAAGATATTTACTGGCCCTTTAAGTTGGGAATCTTCACTCTCTTCTATACCTATTGTCCTTAGGTTTGGTCTTTTCATTGTGTCCTGGATTTCGTGAATGTTTTGGGTTAGGAGCTTTTTGCTTTTTGCATTTTCTTTTACTGTTGTGTCGTTGTTTTCTATGGTATCTTCTGCACCCGAGATTCTCTCTTCTATCTCTTGTATTATGTTGGTGATGCTTGCATCTATGACTCCTGATCTCTTTCCTAGGTTTTCTAACTCCAGGGTTGTCTCCCTTTGTGATTTCTTTATTGTTTCTATTTCCATTTTTAGATCCTGGATGGTTTTGTTCATTTCCTTTGCCTGTTTGATTGTGTTTTCCTGTTTCCTCTTTAACGGCTTCTAGCTGTTCATTTGTGTTCTCTTGTATTTCATTAAGGGAGATATTTATTTCCTTCTTAAAGTCTTCTATCATCATCATGAGAAGTGCTTTTAAATCTAAGTCTTCCTTTTCTGGTGTGTTGGGGTATCCAGGGCTTGCTGTGGTGGGAGAACTGGGTTCTGATGATGCCAAGTTGCCTTGGTTTCTGTTCCTTATATTCTTGCCCTTGCTTTTCACCATCTGATTATCTCTGATGTTAGATGGTCTTGCTCTCTCTGACTGTGGCTTGTTCCTCCTGCAAGCCGTTTTGTTCATACTCCTTGGAGACCAGCTCTCTCTGAGAGCAATTTGGGTTTGGAGAGCTGTGGTACAGGATCAGCTCTGGTGTGCAGAAAGAAACCAGAAGGATCCTGTCCCCATCTGTTCCTTGGTTCCTGTGTCCTGATGGCTCTGCAAGGGTCCCTCTTGATTGAGGAATTTGAACAGAAGTGGTGATCTTCCAGTGCTCAAAGGTGTGTTGGCACTTCTGGGAGACCAGCTCTCTCCTTGCACTGAATATGGAGCCCTGTGTCAGGGGATTAGCTCCCAAGCCTCAGAACAAAACCAGAATGCCACTCCTCACTCTCTGTGTTCTGAGGGTTCTGGGTGGGTCTCTCTGAGCAGAGGTGCTGGCCTTTACCCTGATCACAGGCTTGTCCACACTCCCGGGAGGGTAGCTCTTTCCCTGTGCTATTTGGGTATGGAGCTGCATGGCACAGACCACAGGCGTAAACCGGAAGGCTCCTGTCCCAGGCTGTTCCTTTGTCCCAGTGTCCTGCAGATTCCAGGCGGATCCCACTGGGCAGTGGTGCCTGTCTTACCTTCACTCACAGACTTGTCCACATTCCCTGGATACTAGCCTTCTCCCTGCTTTATTTGGTTATGGAGCTCTGTGGCACAGACAGGAGTCCCAGACGCAGAAGGAGACAGGAAGGCTGCTGTCTCAGGCTGTTTGTAGGTCCCTGTGTCCTGGAGGTTCCGGGCAGGTCCCTCTGAGCAGAGGTACTGGCCTTACCCCCTGATCACAGGCTTGTCCACACTCCTGGGAGGGTAGCTCTTGCCCTGCGCCATTTGGGTAGGAAATTCTTAAATTTGAGAAAAGATGTGATTGCTTGGGCCGCAGGTCCATAGTGCTGTCTTCTTCCATTGCTTATGCATTTTAGTCTTTGAGACAGAATCTCTGTCTCTCACTGAACCTGGAGCTCGCTCATTAAGCAACACGGACTGGTCACAATCTCTAAAGATCCTTCTGTCTCCACCACTCCGGTGCTAGGATGGCAGGTACAGTTCTGTGCTGCCTTTTTATGTGGATGTGGGAAAAGCCTAACTTGGCTTCTGATGTTTGCACAACAAGCACTTTACTGACTAAATGATCTCCTGTTAAAGAGAGTTCTTTTTCTTTGTGTGGGTGAATGTATGCATGGGTATACATGTGTTCATGTTGGTGTGCGTTCCTGTGCGTGCAAGGCCCCAAGGAGGGCATTGGGCAGCCTGCTGTATCTCTGCCTTACTGCCTTGAGACATATATTCTCACTGAGCATATATAACTAGGTTGGCAAGCAGCCCATCCTTGTTCCTGCTCCTCACCACTGTGGAGGCAGGAGTGTGTAACCAGCCTTGTTGCATTTGTTTGTTTTGTTTTTAGCTCAGTCACAGTTTCTCTAGAGTTTAAAAGAAAAATTCCCCAAAGCAGGCAAATTATAAATCAGTAGCTGTCTGAAGGGAGATAGAGAATGGAGGAAAGAGGGGGACAAAGGGGAGGAGGAGGAAGAGGAGGGAGAGGGGGACAAAGGGGAGGAGAAGGAGGAGGAGGAAGGGGGGACAAAGGGGAGGAGGAGGAGGAGGGGGAGGAAGATGAGGAGGAAGAAGAGAAGGAGGAGGAAGAAGAGAAGGAGGAGGAAGAAGAGAAGGAGGAGAAAGGAAAAGGAGGAGGAGAAGGAGGAGAAGGAGGAGGAGGAGGAGGAGGAGGGGGGAGGAGGAGGAGGAGGAGGGGGAGGAGGAGGAGGAGGAGGAGGAGATATTGCTTGAGTTAGGCAGGCATGTAGGTCAGCCACATGGAAGACAGGCAGCCACATGGTAGGGTTAGAGAAAGTTTGAAGTCCATATGTTAAGGAAGGCACGCTTAGAAAACAGAAAGAAGAAAAGGAAAACATACTTTCTGAGCCAGTACTCAGAAAGCAGGCCGACTCAGTAGAAACTCATGGTGGATCTGTAGCAGCTGTACTAGAGGGTGAAAATTCTGCAAACGAAAGGGACAATATCTCATTAATGAGATCATTATTCCTCCTGTCTCTCCCTGTGGCACAAGGTGAAGCTGCCTTCCTAAGATGTCTGATTCAAGCTGGCCCCTTGGCCAATGACTGATCTGCCCAGTTGTCCTAACATTTTCATATATTGACTAGCTTGGAATGTTCTACGTGTTCATTCAGGGTAAAGAAAACTCACTTAGAAACCAGATCACAGACCAGAGCCCTGAAATTAGAAAGTTACCTAGAAGTCTGTTTTGTCATTTCAAAGGCACCTGAAATTCATTCAGAAGTCACTGCCCTTTGTAACCCAAGTATAAAGGAGCTTAGATTGTGCTTCAAGCTCAACTGCAGAATTTTAAAAAACAAAAACAACAACAACAAAACCCCACAAAATTCTCTCTCTCCCTCTCCCTCTCCCTCCCCTCCTCTCTCCTCCGTGAGCGTGTGTGTGCGTGTGTGTGTGTGTGTGTGTGTGTGTGTGTGTGTGTGTGTGTGTGTGGTGTGTGGTGTGTGTGTGTGTGTGTGTGTGTGTGTGTGTGTGTGTGTGGTGTGTGTGTGTGTGTGTGTGTGTGTGTGTGTGTGTGTTGAAGACCAAACTCAGATGCTAGGAAAATACATGAAAACATAAAAGCTATAAACAAATCTCGTATAATGAAATAGGAACTGGGAACACAGCTGAGTAGTCGGGTTGTGCCTAGCAGAAATGAGGCCCTGGGCATACTCTCCAGTACAGTACAATGAATTTTAACAGAATTCTGGCCAAGCACAGTGGTCTCTCCATTGCCCCCTTGTTCCCACTGAAAGCATTTCAGTGTTATGGGATATTAAAAAAAAAAAATGATGTTTGTTCAAAGAGGATTGTCCCTCTAACTATTCCCAAGGGCACAGTGTTTTTAATCTTCTTAGCTAGTTATGTATTTTTTTCCTCTCTGTTACAGAGCCAAGGAGCCAGCCTGACTAAGTACAGGGAGTTTGGGAGGACAGTTGAAATAAACAAAATCAAGTCTTCAATGACTTTGCCGCTTGCTCCCAGAATCTACACTCAACAAGCACAAAGCACACATGACGTTTTACCGATATAATTCATACTTCAGCGGCATGGTAGAGCATTTCCTAATGTATACAAGGGCCTGAGTTTGAGTCCCAACTCTGTGACAAATAAGCAAACAGCATAAAAATGCTGAACTCATAGAAGCAGAGAGGAAAATAATGGCGACTGGGGGTCTGGGGCAGGGATTAGGAAGCTGTTGGTGTAAGGATATAAAATCCCAGCTGTACGAGGATGAGCGGAAGAGATCTATTGCATAAGATAGCGACGACAGTTAATAACTGTTACATTTGACTGTTGTCCTAGAGGGCTTTCTGTTCCTACTGAAGGAAGCCAAGGTGGAGACACTGAAGCAGAGTCAACGGAGGACTGCTGCTGAATGGCTTGCTCCCCTGACGACTCAGCTTGCTTTCTTCCTTCCTTCCTTTCTCTCTCTCTCTCTCTCTCTCTCTCTCTCTCTCTCTCTCTCTCTCTCTCTCTCTCTCTCTTCTTTTTCTTTTTAAAATGTTTTCTTTTGTTGAAAATTAGATTGTTGTCATGAAATATATTCTGATTATGGTTGGACTCCCCTTTTCTGACTCCTCCCCCTCCCCTGACTCCTCCCCCTCCCCGCCCCTGACTCCTCCCCTCCCCTCCCCTGACTCCTCCCCCTCCCCTCCCCTGACTCCTCCCCCTCCCCTCCCCTGACTCCTCCCCCTCCCCTCCCCTGACTCCTTCCCCTCCCCTCCCCTGACTCCTCCCCCTCCTTCCCCCTTCTTTTCCCATCCAGATCTGTCTCTTCTTAGAATAATAATAAAAAATGGATAAAGCAAGAACAAACAAGTGGAAGGAAAAAGAGCCAAAGAAAGCACAAGAAGCACATATAAACACAAATACACACATACACACATACACACATACACACACACACACACACACACACACACACACACACACACAGGAATGCCATAAAAACACAAAACCAGAAACCATAATGTATATATGCAAAGGATCTGGAAGGTTTGGAAAAAAAAAAAAAAAGCCCTGACACGTGTAAGATTTTGTTTTATTTTGTTTTGATTTTTAAAGAGCCCTGATAAAACATGAGGCAAAGAACCTCCAAGGAAGCCTTTTGGTTCTTTTTGTTGGGCATTTACTGCTGGATAAGCAGTACCTTCAATCAAGACTACCTACCCTTAAGAGTGCTTTATTTCCCCGGTGAGACTCCTTTGAAGAAAACTTTTTTCTTTATTGGCAAGAGTCTAGTTCATGTTCAATGGCCGTGTAGGTTTTGTCTTCAACAATAGGGCCGTGCTGTCAGTTTGCGGTGTTTGTGAGTCCCCGTAGAGCTCCTGGGCCTATAACTCGGTTAGACATAGTGCATTCCCTATCCTGGAAGCTTTATTTGGTGACAAGACATTTCTAGTTGAGGCTCTGTCTCCCCAGTTATTTGGTGATTTCATTTAGATCATTTTCATATGTGTAGATACAAACGCTTCTCCTATACTAGGCGTCCACACAGCTCCTCAGATGGACTTTAGTTTTAGCTGTTTGTCTTTGTATTCCCGCCCTCCCCTTTTCCTACTCCCCCCTCATTTCTTGAGCCTCCCTTTCCAACTGCCTCCCTCGTCCTTCCATGACTACCTGTTCTGTTCCCCCTTCCTAGGGAGATCCATCTCTCCTTCATAGTCCCTCACTCTATACCTAACCTCTGTGGTTCTATGGATTGTAGCTTGTTGTCGATCAATGTCTTAATAGCTAACATCCGCATATAAGTGAATGCATACCATATTTGTCTTTCTGTGTCTAAATTATCTCATTCAGAATGACATTTTTTTCTGATTCCACCTATTTGCCTATGGATTTCACGATTTCAGTTTCTAACAGCTGAGTAATATTCCATGTGTAAATGTACATTTTCATTGTCCACTTATCCACTGATGAACATACTCATATAGGTTGTTTCCAGCATCTGGCTATTATGAATAGAACAGCAGTAAACGTGATTGAACAAGTGTCTCCATAGTCGGATGATGCATCCTCTAGGTTAGGACTCTCAATCTTTCTAATGCTGCAATTTTTTAATTCAGTTCCTGTTGTTATGGGACCTGCAACCATAAATTATTTTTGTTGCTACTTCATAACTGTAATTTTGCTACTGTTATGAATCATAATGTAAATATCTGATATGCAAGATATCTCATGTGTGAACCCAAGGGGATCGTGACCCATAGATTGAGAACCACTATTCTAGGTATGTGCCCATGAATGAAATAGCAGTTTGCTCTCCTATACAAAGCCAGGACCACCTGCCCAGGGGTGCTTCTGTCCACACATATTCATAGTGATTGAGAGAGATGGAGGAAGAGAAGGTGAGGAAGAGAGAGAGGGAAAGTCAGACAGAGAGAGAGAGAGAGAGAGAGAAGAGAGAGATCGATCTGGGGAAAGGAAAAAGACCTCCAAGAATAAGAAATGTTTAAGTACAGTACGTATATATAAAATTTAAAAGATGAATACACTTATTTTATTTTTTATAAGTTGGATTTTGTTATTCTTGTTGCTTTTTTAAAGCTTTATTTATTTTATATATGTGAACACACGGTTCCTGCCTTTAGACACACCAGAAGAGTGCATCGGATCCCATTACAGATGGTTGTGAGCCATCATGTGGTTGCTGGGAATTGAACTCAGGACCTCTAGAAGAGCAGTCAGTGCTCTTAACCACTGAGTCATCTCTCCAGCCCATAAATTTATTTTAAAAAGGAAGAATGACAAAAAATAAAAAGAATAGGAATGAGAAAGAATACTGTTAAGGGATTGTTTTTAAAAGATGCTCAGGTTGAATACCATTTGCTTATGTGGATATGATAGATAGATAATTTATGTTGTTTTAAACTGTGTTTAAAGCATAATTCCAGTTCCAAACAAGTGAATTAATCATGCCATATAATATGATATAATTATCTTTGAAATATGATATAATCAGGATAAAATGTTATTACTCTGGTCTAAATATAATTATTTTTAAAACATGATATAATTATGTTTAAACTAATGATATGATTTATATATAGCAATGTTGTTATATATTTGTTTTATGTTTTCTCATCTCTCCAAATTGTAGTATGTTTCCAAAGCTCAGGGACTCTTTCCTATAATAGTTTTCAGATTTCCCAAATAGACATTAGCAATCAGTCCAGGCTTGGTGACACCAGGTAAACACAATGAAAACCTCCTTCTTGTCTTCCTTTCTGAATCACATGAACTCTTATCCATTCACATGTACCAGAAACAACGAAGTCCCTCTGAGGCTCTTGGTGGCATGCAATCTTTGGGGATGCCATAAATACAGAAAAAGCATAAAGAAAGGAAATGTTGTTACCATCTTTTAAAAATAATTTTTTTTAAAGATTTATTTATTTAATGTATATGAGTACACTATTGCTCTCTTCAGTCACCCAGAAGAGGGCATCAGATCCCATTACAGATGGTTGTGAGCCACCATGTGGTTGCTGGCAATTGAACTCAGGACCTCTGGAAGAGCAGTCAGTGCTCTTAACCACTGAGCCATCTCTCCAGCCCCCTGTTACCATCTTTTATATCTGCTTAGATCATTGATGAGTTATCACCTGCTTTTCTTATATGAGGATATATGCCTGCTCTAACTACACTCAATCTATCCAAATGGGTACACAGAGGGATAGATATATAGATATTAATATAGATGATAAATAACATAGAGATACAACATAGAGCTAAGGACTGGGGGGTAATTTTACCTCCCTATGGTTGAGCATGGAAATGCCCAAGGCAATGGAGCCCTCCTGGTCTCTGTGTCTGTTCTTCCTTTAACGTTCTCTACTCTGCTGTGAACAAAGGTGCCAGCCCTTCTCACACAACTTTAGGAGAATATCTCACACATGCTTCATTAGCTTCTAATTCTTCCTGTGGAGAATCTATTTAAGTTGCTCTGTGGTTTTATACTTCAGCATTTCTTTTCTCTATCTTTGCTCTCCATGTTTTGAAAAGGAAGGAAAGGCAAGGAGGTCAACTGGCTTGGCAAAGATCCCAAACAACAAACATAAAATTTCAGAAGACTTTCCACCCACAGAACCTTAAATAGAAATGGGGTTCTCAGGACACATTCTGTATCGCCACATTCATACCAACTCAGGCTGCAGAGGGATTCATGGAAGCATCTTGTGGTTTTTTGTGAGAGCCTGTAATCTAATCTAAGCTATGCTCTAAAGACAGGAACTAGAATTAGGCCTAGTCCCTGTTCTGAAAGTTGTCAGAGACCAGAGACAGGCAAATCAGCTAAGTATAGACAACATGGTAGAAGAGGTATCTACATGGATTTGTGGAAGATCTACCCAGGACATCTGATGGCTTGACAGTGATGATGGTTTGGTGTTTGGAAGACTGTAGAGAAAATTCTCTGGAGTAGAGGAAGTCAGTCTTTAGTGCTAACAGTGTGATTTGGGGCAGATGCACACAGAAAAGGCTCTAAACTCAATAGATGTTTAAGAAGTGGTTTTTCACAGTAACGACACTCATACCCTTTCAAAAGCATACTGTGTCTGAGCCCTGTGAGTACCAGAGTGCTGACATAACCACAGGAGGCTTATCTCCTACTCTAAAGCAGTTGAATATGTTTGAATGAGTGACCTGTCTACAAATGAACATTTGTAAGTAGACTAGAGCTATCAAGAAAGCGAAGCAGAAATATTGATATATTGATGGTCTACCAATAGTGGCTAGAACCTACACTAAACATTTTTAATGCTGTCTTAATCCTTACAACAAATTCAAGTGACAGGTATTTTTGCAGTACTTCTCCATCTATTCAACAAGTACTTTGACATGGGTTTTACTAGAAAGGAAACTGGGAGTTGGAGGATTCTGTATTTTAACATGACACAGTTCTTAAGTGGGATGAATGAGATCCATCTACAGTGATGTTGAGGTTGATGAAAAAGTGAAATTTTTCTTTAAGTTCCTTACAACATACTTTTTGAGGAGAGAAATCCTTTGATCCTTCTATCTTAAATGGAAGACTGCATTCTAGAAATCTCTAGCAATTTCAAACTAAATAAGAGTGAGATTGAATTGAGCTACTTCTCACATCCATGCCAAGAAACAGGAGCCCTATCTCAGGACAATACCTTCTATATAACGAAGTCTCCCAGGACAAAATAACCTTGAATTCAAAGGGAAGCTTGGCTTAGTTTGTTGGGGAATGTGTGTTTTATCTGGAAATACAAAGAACACATCAAAAGAGCTTTCTTTCTGAGCGGAAAAGGCTAGGTGGGATAGGAAGTAAAATTGGCAAATTTCTACTGCTCCATATAATCATCAAAATGGGAAACATTTTAACTTTGAGCTGCCTGCAACATTTTTTTATTAATTTCTACCATTTCCCATTAGCAACTGTAGTAAAGTAAAGATTAAAGAACAGATAACATAGAATCGACATGCATAACATGATTTGTTTACTGCTGCTGCATGCTGGGAAGTGTTACTTTGATGATATTTACATCAGCCATCAGCTCTCTGAAGTCATTCATTTCTTTAGCATCATGACACAGAAGTGACAGATTCTGGATTTATGAAATGTACATGAAGTTCTCTCTCTCTCTCTCTCTCTCTCTCTCTCTCTCTCTCTCTCTCTCTCTCCTGGAGAGATGGCTCAGTGATTAAGAGCACTTACTGTTCTTCCAGAGGACCTGAGTTCATTTCCCAGAGCCTACATGGTGGTTTACCATGTCTGTATATAACTGTCAGTAATTCCAGTTCTAGGTGATCTGACACCACCTGTGGCCTCTTCAAGAACTGCAAGCATGTGATGGACATACATACATGAAGGCAAAACATCCATATATATAAAATAAAATGCAAAAAAAATCTGAAAGAATTTATTTATTTATTTATTTATTTATTTATTTATTTATTTATTTACTTTTGAGAAAGGCCTTTGCTGTGTAGTTCTGGCTGGCCTGGAATTCACTATGTTGACGAAGCCAGCTCACTCACAGAAATTTCTTGCCTCTTCCTACCAAGCTGTTGAGACTAAAGGCGTGTGCTAATATACCTGGCTTGGATTGAATTTTTTTTAATAAAAAAAAAATTTATCTAGTTAAAATCATTTAATGATTCAGTTACTGATTGTCTCTTCTCTGTTTCCCCTGTAGGGTTCTAGAGTTGTGGCAGCCAGATGCAGAATTAAAAATCCTAATTCAGCATTCAGAAGTGTCTACTAGTGGTCAAAGAACATCCCCCAGCTAAAATTTTTGTTTAGAAATTGACTCAAAATGAGTGAGACCCAAAGGCAAGATTTGAATCTCTAAATTCCAAAGAGATACTGTAGGGGGGAAGACCCCAGCAATGAATTTTTGGATATGACATATATCTCAGGCCAAAGAAGCAAAACTAAATAAATGGAGCAGCACCAAGTGAAGACACTTCTGGACAACAAACATGGAAAGATAATTTATAGATTGGGAGAGAATACTTTAAAAACACATATTTGGGTTTAATATTAGGGTTATCACACAAAACATATCAGGAGGTCTATAACTTAACAACAGCTGTTCCATCTGTGGCGGGAGACCTCTGCCTGGGCCACCAGGGTTCCATAGCCACTTAGTGCCAGGAGAAAGCTACCCTCCCAGGAGCATGGAAAAGCCGTGAGTGGGGATAAGACGAGCACCACTGCTCACTGGGATCCACTCGGAACCCACGGGACACAGGGACTGAGGAAAAGTTGGGGACAGGAAACTTCTGGTTTCCATCTGTGGCTGGGGACCTCAGCTTGTGCCACAGGGCTCCATAGCCAATTAGCACTGGGAGAAAGCTAGCCTTCCAGGTCCTCAGGACACAGAGACTGAGGAGGAAAAGTCAGCGTCAGGAACCTTCTGGTTTCCATCTGTTGCGGGAGACCTCTGCCTGGGCCACCAGGGTTCCAGAGCCAAGCAGTGCCTGGAGAAAGCTACCCTCCCAGGAGAGTGGAAAAGCTGTGAGTGGGGTTAAGACAAGCACCACTGCTCACCGAGATCTTGGGACCTCAGCCTGGGCCACAGGGCTCCAGAAGAGAGCTGGTATCCCAGGAGTACTGACACACCTTCGAGCACAGGCAAAACCACCACTTCTGTTCAAACTCACTGGATCAAGAGGGACCCTTGTAGAGCCATCAGGACACAGGAACCAAGGAACAGCTGGGGACAATATCCTTCCGGTTTCTGTCTGCACCCCAGAAATAACGATGTGCCACAGCTCTCCAAACCCAAACACCTCTCAGAGAGAGCTGGTCTTCAAGGAGTCTTGATACAGAGGCCTGAAGGAGGGACAAGCCACAGCCAGACAGAGTAAGATCAGCTAACATCAGAGTTAACAAGATGACAAAAGGCAAGGGCAAGAACATAAGGAACAGAAACCAAGGCTACTTGGCAACATCAGAAACCAGCTCTCCCACCACAGCAAGCCCAGGATACCCCAACACACGAGAAAAGCAAGACTCAGATTTAAAATCAGTTCTCATGATGATGATAGAAGACTTTAAGAAAGAAATTAACACCCTTAAAGAAATACAAGAGAACACAGGTAAACAACTAGAAGCCCTTAAAGAGGAAACACAGAAATCCATTAAAGAATTACAGGAAAACACAATCAAACAGACAAAGGAAATGAACAAAACTATCCAGGAGCTA
>JAPYYD010003576.1:0-13986 GCA_028551405.1 Uromys caudimaculatus | reverse complement strand
CTAGTGGTTTTATGATATCATTTTTTTACCTAATAATTTGCCCTTAAGCCTTAAAGGAAATGCTATTTTAAGTTATTTGTTTTTATAGTGGTTATGTAAGTGACCCTAGTCTAAGACTAGTGATATCTTACCAGATAATAGAAATAAGATCTCATTGCTTACTGTCCAATAAAGGAAATTAAAAACTGAACAAAAACAAACAAACAAAAAAAAACAAAAACAACAACAAAAAAAAAAAAAAAAAAAGAAAGACTCTCTCTTGCCATGAGCATTAAGAATCGGTGGAATTGCTTTACCTAGATAGTGGGTTTTTTTGTTTGTTTGTTTGTTTGTTTTTTGTTTTTTTTATTTTTGATACTTTATGTACATTTCCAATGTTTCCCCTTTTCTGGGTCTCCTCTTTGGAAACCCCCTATCCCCTCCCCATCCCCGCCTCTATGAGGGAATTCCACCTCCTACCTACCCACCCACCCATCCCCATATTCCCACCTTGACATTCTCCTTTACTGGGGCCTCTAACACCCTCAGGCCCAAGGGCCTCTCCTCTCTCCCTGAGGGCCATCGAGGTCATCCTCTGCCACATATGTGGTCCGAAACATGGGTCCATAGATGTGTATTCTTTGGTTGGTGGTCCAAACTCCAGGACGACAGGGGGGGGGGGTCAGGCCCGCTGATGCTCTTTCTCCCTCTGTGGGGCTGCAAATTCCCTCAGCTCCTTCAGACCTTTCTCCAACTAAAGTTCAGAATGCCCATGTTTCACTTAACAGTAACTGCTGAACTGAGAGTGAGGTCCCAGCTGCTTCTTACCCAAGCAGAAGCAGCATCCTCTAGTGGACCCTTCCCCTGAAAATCTCTTGTGTGTAGTCCCTTATGCAGTGTGAATTTGTGGTATTTCGTGGCTAGTGATTGCCTAGATGATACCTATCTGTGCTCTCACACATTTGGAGGAACAGAACTGTAATAATTTTGCTTAGGAAACCTCTTCCTGCCAGAGCCCTGCTGTAACATTTGCATTGGGGAACCTTCGCTCATTGTTTGGGAAGACTGTAAGACTTCTTTTTTCCATTTCTTTCTGTTTTGTTTTTTTTTTTTTTTTTTACAATCCAGATTAATTTCCCTGTTGGTCCACCCTCCTGCTTTTCCATGTCCTATACCTCCTCCAATCCACCTGTCTCCATGAGTATGTTCTCTCCCACCCCCCACCCCACCAGACCTCTGAACTCCCTGGGACCTCCAGTCTCTTGAAGGTTAGGTGCATCTTTTCTGACTAAACCCAGACCATGCAGTCCTCTGCTGTATATGTTTTGGGAGCCTGTTATTTTATAGGTAAGTGGAGTCCATTAATGTTGAGAGATATTGAAAACAGATGACTGTTGGTTCCTGTTATATTTGTTTTTATAGATAGCTTTATGTGCTTGTGGTTTTCTCCTTTTGGCTTTTTTGTGTGATGCTTAATATCTTGTCTTTTCATTGGTGTTGCTACCTTCCCTTTTTGAAGTTTTCCTTCTAGGATCATCTGTAATGATGGATTGGTAGACAGATACTGTTTGAATTTGGTTTTGTCCTTGAATATTTAGGTTTCTCCATCTATGTTGATTGAGAGTTTTGCTGGTTACTATACAGAGTATAGTAGCCTGGATTGGCATTTCTGTTCTCGTAGAGACTGTATGACCTCTGACCAGACTCTTCTCCTTTCATAGTCTCTGTTGAGAAGTCCAGTGTTATTCTGATAGGTCTACAATTGCATGTTACTTGGCCCTTTTACCTTGCAGCTTTTAATATTCTTTCTTTGTTTTGTGAGTTTAGTATTTTGATTATTTTGTGACAAGAGGATTTTCTTTTCTGGCCCCATATATTTGGTGTTCTATATGCTTCTTGTACTTTTATGGCCATCTTTTTCTTAAGGTTGGGGAAGTTTTCTTCTATGATTTTGTTGAAAATATTTTCGAATCCTTTGAGCTGGGAATCTTCATTCTCATCTATTCCAATTATTCTTAGATTTGGTCTTTTCATTGTGTCCTGAATTTCCTGCACATTTTGATTTAGGATTTTTTTTTTATGTTCTGAGTTTTCTTTGATAGTTGTACCAATCCCTTCTACTGTATCTTCTACACCTGAGATTCTCTCTTCTATCTCTTGTATTCTGTTGGTGATACTTACATCTATAATTTCTCATCTATTTACTAGGCTTCTATTTCCAGGTTTGCCTCCATTTGTGTTTTCTTCATTGTTTCTACTTCCACTTTTCAGTCTTGGATAACTTTATGCAATTCCTTTACCTGTTTGACTGTGCTTCTATAAGGGATTTATTTGTTTCCTCGTTAAGGGTTTCTGCCTGTTTACCTCTGTTTTCCTATATTTCTTCCCATGAGTTATTTATATCCTCCTTAAATGTATCTATTGTCTTCATGAGATAAGATTTTATGTCAGCTTCCTGATTTTCAGGTTTGGGTTTTTTTATGACTTGACGTGATGGGAGAACTGGGTCCTGATAATGTCCACCTGTATTGGCTTCCATTGCTTATGGCCTTGCCCTTGCCTCTTGCCATTTGGTTATCCCTGGTGATTGCTGTTGTGGGTGACTCTGTCTAGAGTCTACCTCTTTTGTCCCTAGGATGTTTCAGGTCTCCTGGTAGGCCTGTGGCCCTCGCTATAGCAGACCTCCTGTGGGGCCTTCCATCTGAGGGTTTTCAGATGGGCAGGGAAGCTGCTGATTTGTTGCCCTGGCTGCAAGAGATCTCCTTGGAGGCCTTAAGACTGTTGAGTCTTCAGAGAAGCAGCCAAGCTGTTGTCCTGTGTGAAGCTGTTCTCCACGTGAGCATATGGACTGTGTTTTCTGGTTCACTGTGTGAGCTTTCAGTCTGTTGGTTCAGTTGTGCTGCATGTCACAGAACCCTTCTTCAGACTGTCATGTTGGTTTTCCAGTTGTCCTGTGTACAGAGGAACTCCTGTGATGCCTTCAGGATGTGGTGGCTCAAGGGAGCAGACCAGCTTGAAATAATTTGCTCAGTTTCCATTTGTGTGCAGCAGATCTCCTGCGATGCTTCAGGCTGTGGTGTCAATTACCCTGAGAGCAGTGAATCTCCTGGGAGGATTTAGGATATGGTATCTTCAGGGGAGCAGACTAGCTAGCAGTGTCTCCCTGCAGAAAGTACCAGGCAGAAGGGGAGTGGTATTCAGCAGGTAGGGGTTTTGTGGGTGATGGGTCCCTGTAACCACTGGGCTCCCAGAGGCAGCTGTGTGAATTTGGGAGGGTTCTTATCAAATGCTCTGAGTACAGTGGATCTTCTGGGATGTCTCAGGATATGGTGTCTTCAGGGGTGCAGAGTAACTAGCAGTCTGTTCCCACTGTAAGACGTCTTCAGTGAAAGAGTTTCTCTTCAGGGCTTCAAACATGTACACAATTTGTTTCTCAAGGGACCTAGTTCTTCCCACAGGTCTGATCACCACAGGGTGAGAACTGATTGGGGTGTTTCTGTATATACTGGTACATATATTTTCCTCATGGGATATATTCTCTTAGTCCATCATTTTCCTCCCTTATCCTCTGCATATTTTTAAGAAGAACACATGGCACTCAGGTAGGAAGACATCACCAAGAAAAGTTGGACCAAACTATTTTTTCCTCCAAGGACCAATACATTCCTCTCTGACATGTATAGTATGTCAGAACCATCATGGATTCTCCTTTTCAAATATAAACCAAAGAATAAGGGTAGAAAAAAAGAGAGGGATTCCTTTACTTCTGAGGTTGGGGGAAATGTCAAAAGAAAGACTATGATTAGTATGAATGCTGAGTTGTTATTAGGTTTGAATTGTTTGGACAAATGCCAGTTCCATGATGTCATTTCAGATTGGACAGTCTGGATTTCTCAAGGAGAGCAAAAGCTTCTGTTCTTCACAGAATTCCATCTATGTCTGCCATGGTGAATCAATATAACACAAGATTGCCAAGAAACCCTTTCTGGTCTATAAGTTATTTCTGAGGGACTATAATATTGCCTACAAAATATTTTAGTTAAGAGGTGGAGCAAACATTCAGTTAATAGAGAGAGAACATAAGGAAAAATCATAGAGAGTAAACAGAGGACTGATTGAGAGGTGCACAGGAAGTAGGAGGGAGGGACATTGAGACTGGAGGGCTTTTTGGCATGGCAGAGAAGTTCCTTTTGATATGTGGCTGCAGAGAAGGGCAGCTGGGTGCTTTCTTTTTCTAAACTATTAAGGTTTTACAACCAATCTGGTTACTCACTCTTTACTGGTAAATTTAATATTTGAGATTAAATACCCACCTGGCATTGAAGCTGAGTTGAATTTTTCATATTGCTGTTTTAAAAGGTAATTTGTGGGAGCATGAAATACTCATTATATTAGTTGAAATGTGTTACAGAAGGTAAACATGTATGAGAGTTTCCGAAACACGGTTTTCTTTATTTGCAGGTGTGTAGCTAGTTGTGTGTAGCAGAGCCTTGGTGAAACCTGGAAGGTTCCTGAGGCTTTCCTATGCAGCTTTTGGATTAACATTCTGTATCAGCTGAATGAAATACATATGGAAAGACCCAGAGACTGAATTGGATTGGAGAAAGTAACCACAACTTTGGTAGCAAACTATGGGCCATCCATTAAGTATCTATTCACCACCTCTATAAATATTCGAAAAACAGCCTCATCTGAAACTTAGAAGTGTGAGAGTTGAGGACACACTCATACATTACTGTACAAAAAACATAGTGAGGAGACTTCAGAACCCAGACACACACCTTCCTTGTAGATCCTTAGGACCAGGGGACTGCTTAGCACATATAAAGCTTAGGAGCAGAACTGAGTGCTGATGTCTTGTGACAGGTCAGCATCTCTTCGAGGTTTTCCTTGAAATCCTGTGTATATCTGTGATCTGTAGGATAAGTAGATATCTTGATTTTGCTTATATATATATATATATATATATATATATATATATATATATATTAAAAAGCATATCGACCCTGACTTACATGAATGTACTCAAGAACAGTGTTTATGTCAGAAATGTACCCAACTTGTCCAGTGAATCACATGCTGAGAAAGTTCATAGATATTGGTAAATATTCCCTCACATAATCTGAGTAGAGTCTCAAATTGATATTATGTTATAGATTATTATATAATTATTAAAAAGAAAGAGTATTGTATTCAGGGAGGCCAACAAGATTAAGTGCATTAGGGTGAATTACATATAATACCTAAGACATCTCAAAGTCTGCTGTCTGAGGACTGTGCATTAGTCTATAATATGACACACCTGCAATTATGAAAAGATGGTTTTATTAATCTGTGAGTCTCATGTCCCTTACTTTTTTATTCAAGCAAAAAATCAGTATCTGTTCTCCAAGTTCAAAACCCAGAGCTCAGATATTTAATAAGAGCCCAAATATGTGTGAATCTGTAGCTCTTTCAGAGAATGTGGAAATACTAGTAAGAGTTGGTCATGACACATTGCCCACAAGACTTTTACATGTGTGGGGAATGAAGCATTAGTTGGTTAAATTAAGTAGAGATAAATATAATCTTATGACTGATGAGTGGTGCAGACACATGGATGTGTGATTTATCTTGCTCTTCTTAATATCTTCGGTCATTACTTTCCTGCTCCAGCAAAATCCCTCACTCTACCAAGAGCCTGTCACAGAAGTCCTAATATGCTTCCTCCAAACCCCTGATCCCTCTTTTATATATGCCTATGTATTAAACTTGTTAGTTTGTGTAACATAAGAACAGGACCAAATGCCACTTCTGTGGGACAATGAGTTTTCTTTGACTTCTGGTTCCAGAAGGGGAGTTCAAAATGAAAAGGGACTAATAGCAGCAGTTGGGAGGAGAGAGAAAATCACTTCTCATGATACAGGAGGATAAGAGAGCACACTAGAAGTTGGTTAGTACTGCTATAAATTGCAAACCTAGTGATTTACTTAATCGAGCACTGCACCATACCCAAATATTTTCACAACTTCCACAATCATCACTATCAACAAGGGGCCAGGTTTTCAGATATGAGTCCACTGGGGGCAATTCTCATTAAAACACGTTATTTAGGCTATTCCTGTGAATAATAAGAATCCCTTAATTTCTGTTCACTGTGTCATTATATGTAGAAAACAATTATTTTTATTAAAGAAGGATGTGTTTGAGAATTAATTTCATAGAATATATATTTAAGAAGTTACCATTTCTTCATGGAAAGTCCTTGTGAGAAAAGAGAATATCTCTTCATATATATTGGGATATATCTATATATGAGTAAATATCTCACTGCTATTAACAGATATATGTGTGGTTTCCATTACATGATGAAAAATAGCTATGGGTGAGTTTCTGCTCCCTTATTTGAGTCCTTAACAAAGGTTTGTTTTACAACCTCCTGACTGAAAAGATGGATTCACATTGCATTACATAGGTAATGGGAAGACAGGGAAATTTTACAAGCAGTAAGGAACACATTTAGAGATTTGTGCTAAGATGTTGTTAGTATCTTTTATTTAAAATATCTGACTGATTAAAACACATAACCTGTATAAAATACATGTACTATCCAAATATATTTTCACTGGTGAGTACACATAGTATATCTTCTCTCTGTAACTTACTGGTTTACTGTGCAGTGCCCCTATTATTCTATACATTATATTGTGTAAGAGAACAAATTCTCACAGGATTAAAGTACATTTAGTCACCAATGGGAGCAAGGATGCCTCTGGTTTGACCATGAAGATCAAAGTTCCCAGGACCTTAGTGAGTTTTCTGTGAACCTCAGAACAGAATCCTCTGTGACACTCCTGAACAAAGGCAATCTGAAAGTCTTATTAGATACCTATGGGACTCTACATAGAAGGTATGTGATCAGAAAGAGTTAAGAGGCTTGGAATATTGGCCTCCTTTTCAAGTAATGTGTATGATGAGAGATTGAAAATGACAGCCATTTTCCCTGTGAATCCACTTACATACCATGTTTTTCATTCTTTTTTCACTTTTTTCTTTCTTTCTCTTTGTTTCTTTGTTTCTTTGCTTCTTTCTTTCTTTCTTTCTTTCTTTCTTTCTTTCTTTCTTTCTTTCTTTCTCCTTCTCCTCCTCCTTTTCCTTTCTCTTCTCTTTTGCCTCCTTCTCTTTGTCCTCTTCCTGCTTCTTTTTCTTGAGAAAATTAATTTATTCTTTCTTCTTAGTCACGGAGCAGCTTAGGTACTGCTCAGGATGTGTACCTCCAGACAGATGGAACAGCCTTCTGTATCTACTCCATTCTTATTAACCAAGGCCTCTTTTCAATGAGAGCTTTGTGGATGAAAAGAGCAAGGGAAGCTTGGTAGTAATTGGGTACAACCAGATTATGGCATTAACACAGAAATGAATTTCCATTACGTGAACTATCCTTGTCACCTCTACCACAAGCCACTTTGGGGAAATCTACAACTTGGGGGCACCACCATACTGTGACATCTGAGAATGCTCTCCAAGGAACTGTGATATGATACACACACACACATACACACATACACACACACACACACACACACACACATATGTGTGTGTGTGTGTGTGTGTGTGTGTGTGTGTGTGTGTGTGTATAAATATCATGCACATGAAGCTGAATCAGGTTGGAATGCTTGTCAAATGGGCCCACAGTTCTATTACCTTCCATTACTGGATTTCTCATACAACTTCACCCCCCCTCCCTGTAAATGATAGAAACAATCTTTGTGTGCTCTTCAGCACACCTTTACCACAGATGAAGTATGTCCCTCTGATCAGTCAATAATTTGAGTATAAACCTCATAACTACTGCAAAGTTTCTATTACATATCATATCTTCAGAATATCTATTGTGAGTAATTCCAGTGTTCATTGTGATCCAAAGATATGTTCTTTTCACCGCAGGAAATCATGTCGAGTTTGAGCCTTTACTTCCTTTTTTGGGTTCCTCAGTCACCTTTGTTTCAGATCAACCAAGTCACAGATAACTGATCATACATAAATCCCAAGTATGGTAACCTAGGAAAATTCATTATAATACATCCTATTATTATTCAAAGATATGTGACCATTAACTGTCAATTACACACTGTATAAATGTACTAAATATCCTGAATAAATAAGAAGTTGAATTCATTGCTCAAGTTCAGCACTTCAGTTTTTCAGTGAAACAAGTAAGAGAAGTTGCAGCTCTCATCCCCATAATCTGGATGGAAAGACTTATGTTAAGCTTCAAAAAATTAGTGTATCCAGTAAATATTGTAGCTTTTATTAATTTTATTATTATTTGCTATAAGAAAGCATATCAATGGAAGGAGGATGTGGGTTGACTTACTTTATGGGGTGAATTTTGTTAAAATATATAAAAATGGAGGGTAAGTATTTTTTTTTTCTTCAAAGAGAAGCTTTATTGAGTTCAGGTGAAAACTATTCATCAGATATAGCAAAAACAATATAAAAACAAAAACAAAAAGAATTTCCAAACTAAAAATTCCCAGAGCAACAACAACAACAACAACAACAACAAACTATCAGTGATCTTTGAACTATATCTCGGCTTATTGTGAAAGTTTTTTCTTCATCTAGCTGTCTGAGGTTAGAATATAATCTCTTAAACATAAAAGACTTTAAGGTTTTACTTAGTGCATCCTAATGGTAATTACATTCCTGTTGACAAATTGATAATTTTATACTGATTGATATTCTCTAGCCAAAGCTTGGTAAACTCTCAGTTGTCTTTTTGAGTACAGAGTATCAATGGGAAGAGTTGAAGTTATGAATAAGATGGGTAAGGTTATCTGTTTTTTGTGCATATACTTTTATCTAGTAAACTTATTTCTAGGAATTTGTGTTGACAGAAATAAGTATCTAGTATGTTGACAGAAATATGTATGTAGTGTGTGATATCTATCACAGTATTATGCATAATGTTGAATTATGAGTAACATGTCAATACAGAAGTAATAAATTATGGAAATACTTGTAGACATCTCTGTAATAATTAAAATGCTATTTTCCAAGCTAAAACTTTAGATGTCAATATTATCATCACCTTTAATTCACATTATAAATACAATTAAAATATATCAACTCACTTTGAAAAACATTATTCTATTGAAAATTATTTCTGACAGATCAACTCTTACAGTTTCATTTTTTCTCCTCTGAAATGACAAAGGAAAGCTGACTACAGTCAGAGTAGCAAATAACCTAATCTCAGTGATCACACTTTTAATGTTACTTGTTTTCTGTAGTTTTGAAAACCTTACTTCTGTCACACTTAACTAGAAGTAGGTTGACAACTCCTGACTAAATTCAGAGAAAATAAATACTAGTCGACTAAAATATACAACACTCAGCACCCTAATGTAACCATAAAATTAAAAAACCTCCAATGTTGTCCCTTGAAGATAGTCTAGCTTCAGTCTGAGCTAACAGCAACAATCCTTTGTCTTTCCCAAGGACATTACACTGAGATTCATCATATACCTATAACACTTGCTGAAGTTACCCCTTAAATATATCTATGTGACCAGCATCCTTCCCTATAATTTTTGATAACTTTTGGTTGAAAGTTGATTTTGGTTGACATTAGAATGGCTACTCCAGCTTGTTTCTTGGGACCATTTGCTTGGAAACTTGTTTTCCAACCTTTCACTCTGAAGTAGTGTCTGTCTTTGTAATTGAGGTGCATATGCAGCAAACTGCTGTGTCCAGTTTACATATCCAGGCTGTTAGTCTATGTCTTTTTATTGGGAAATTGAGTCCATTGATGGTAAGAGGTATTAAGGAAGAATGATTGTTTCTTCCTGTTATTTTTGTTATTAAAGATGGACTTATGTTTGCGTGTCTATCTTCTTTTGGATTTGTTGAAAGAAGATTAATTTCTTGCTTTTTCTAGGTTGTAGTTTCCCTCTTTGTGTTGGAACTTTCCATCTATTATCCTTTGTAGGGCTGCATTTGTGGAAAGATATTGTATAAATTTCGTTTTGTCATGGAATATCTTGTTTTCTCCATATCTGGTAATTGAGTGTTTTGCTGGGTATAATAGCCTGGGCTGGCATTTGTATTCCCCTAGGGTCTATATTACATTTTGCCCAGGATATTCTAGCTTTCATAGTCACTGGTGAGAAATCTACTATAATTCTGATAGGTCTGCCCTCATATGTTACTTGAACTTTTTTTCCCTTGTGGCTTTTAATAATCTTTCTTTGTTTAGTGCATTTGGTGTTTTATTATCTGACCAGAGGAATTTCTTTTCTGGTCCAGTCTATATGAAGTTTTGTATGCTTCCTGTAGTTTCATGGACTTCTCTTTCTTTAAGTTAGGGAAGTTTTCTTCTATGATTTTGTTGAAGATATTTATGGCTCTTTAAGCTGTAAATCTTTGCTCTCTTCTATATCTATTATCCTTAGGTTTCCTCTTCTCACTGTGTCCTGGATTTCCTGGATGTTTTGGGTTAGGAGCGTTTTGCATTTTCTTTGACTGCTGTGTCAATGTTTTTTAAGTATCTTCTGCACCTGACATTTTCTCTTCTATCTCTTGTATTCTGTTGGTGATGCTTCCATCTATGACTTCTGATCTCTTTCCTAGGTTTTCAATCCCTCCGGTTGTCTCCCTTTGTGATTTCTTTATTGTTTCTGTTTCCATTTTTACATCCTGCATGGTTTTGTTCAATTCCTTCACCTGTTTGGTTGTGTTTTCCTGTAATTCTTTAAGGGATTTTTATGTTTCCTCTTTAAGTGCTTCAAGCTGTTTACCTGTGTTCTTCTGTATTTCCTTAAGTGAATTATACATGAGCTTTTTAATTTCCTCTATCATCATAATGAGAAGTGATTTTTAGATCTAATTCTTGCTTTTCTGGTGTGATAGTGTAACCAGGATATTCTATAGTTGGAGAATTGTGTTCTGAGGATGCCAGGTAACCATGGTTTCTGTAGCCTCTGTTCTTGTGCCTGGCTCTTGCCATCTGGTTATCTCTAGTGTTACCTGCCCTCCCATCATCTTACTGGAGCCTGTCCTTCCTATGATCCTGGTTGGATCAGAACTCATCAGAGATCAGATGTCTCTGGATCCTGTAATTCTAGGATCCTGTGATCCTGAGTGTGACAGAGGTCCTAGCACTTAAGCTGACTCTGCAAACATGGGATCCTGATGTGACCAAATTCCTGGGATTCTGTCATCATGTGATCCTAGGAATGTTAGAGTACCTGTGAGCTGAGCTTCCTCTGGTTACTGAGGGAATGGCTGAGGAGCTTGCACCCAAGATCTGCTTATGGCCAGGCTCAGACCAGAAGGAACCCATGCCACAGGACTGGCAGGGTTCCTGGGTCCCTGGATCCCACTGGTCCAAGTGACTTCCAGTGTTGGGATAAATGCTGAGTCCTCCTCACCTCTCATCTTATGATCCTGGGTGTGTTAGAACACCTGGGAGTTGAGCTTCCTTTGGGGGTTGTGGGACTGATTGAGGAGTTTGTGACCTGAGGGAAAATATTTTTATGAATCTTTGCACTATAAGCAATAAATACATACTAGTAATAAGACAAAAACCAGATGGTACATAAATGGTCAGAAATTGAATATTCTTTCATCATAAAAATGCAAAGCAAACTAGTCAGACATTGAGCTCCACTGCTAGGTATGTTGTAAAAACATTCTATAAGATGTTTGCCCTCCATGAGTTTCAAGATTTATGGAAACCCAAGCTCACAAAAATTTTTATTTGATTCACATTGTCTCTAGAAAGAATCACATTTCTAGACGTTTCATGGTAAAATTTGGGGATATCTTTTTGCATGAAAAAATATATTTTGCAAATGGATATAGTTTAACTTTTGCTTTTCATATTTGTATTCTCATAAGGTATACTTCCATGACTGGTGGAAAGCTTACAAAATCTTAACCCTACACAAACTACTAAAGACAACTAAGGAGTATGCACATTCATGTGTGTATACTTGTATGTGTGTGTGTGTGTGTGTGTGTGTGTGTGTGTGTGTGTGTGTTTACAACAAAAGCCAATGTAAAAGGAGAGTGTGTATTTGAAACCTAGCTATATAGAAGGATTTTGAGGGAGGAAATGGAATGGAGTAAGTGAAAGAATAATATAAAAATCTCAAAAAATTAAAGAGAAAATGCATTTATTCCTCTAGCTGCATGCACTATGTTCTAGGGATTACTAATTCATGAAAGAATACCACAATGTCTTTTTGTGAAACTCTTTTTAATTACTGCTGTATTCATTGATTCTATTGTTTTCAGGTTCTGCTAGAATCCTTGTCATAGACAGCACACATTGTACTTGTCCTCCCTTCTGTTGCCTTGTGCTGCAGTTCTCCAGGTTTGTAGTCCCTATTATAGTGTGCTGTATTTGGTGTGTAATCATGAGGTTTCTGGGACAAGAAGGGGAAGAATTTAATTTGAAATGCTGAGGAAATCCTGGAAAAAGAGAGCAGGTAGTTAGGGAGAAAATGAACAAGCCAGTCTTAGTTATTGACATTAAAGTTACTGGGTTAGTCAGGCATTTAGCATCACTGTGATATTAGATACTGCAGGAGTTTGGGGCATATGGGGTGTAGCAGAGTTATGGAGTGGGAAGGAGCAGAGTCAAGCTGAACTGAGGTGAGGCAGTGGCAGTCACAGAGAAAAGAGAGGGCTCTGAGGTATAGAGGAGCAGAGCAGACCCGGTGGTGGCGAAAAGGGAAGTCCTCGAGGTGCTTGCGCTGAGATGGATTTGGAACTAAAATCCTAACTGCTGGCTCAGGGAAGTCACTGCAGGTCCACGCAGTCATGTGGGTCTGGAAGTCAGAAATGTAGCTGGTGCTGTGGGGAAGAGGGTTTTCCCACAGCTGCGCATACCTTAGGGACGGAAAGTAGCTGGTGTACACTGTGATATTCTTGGGGTTAGTCTCACAGGAGCTAGGGGTAAACTCAGATTTTCAAAGCATATTTTTTATTGGTCAATAGTAATCTGAGATAGTATTTTTTTTACTTTTATTTAATCTTTTTCTTTTTTACATTCTAGATTTAATCCCACTCCTGGTTGATGTGAAGCTCAGCAATGGAGGAACTAAACAATACACACAGACCTTCAATATGTGTGGATTTTTTTGAGTCAAGAAATAATCTAAAGTAAAATTTACATTTATTTGATTCCATGATTAAGTTTTGAGCTTTATGCACACTTTACTGTAACACTGAGCTATGGCTTCATCTACATTTTACTAGTTCAGTTTAACGTAGGAAGTCATGATTCACTGAATCTTTTGAAATTCTTCCTAATTTAGAAATCACAACATTTAAGTTCTTTCTTCTCTTACTTCCCTGTGATTTAATTTTATTTTCTGCAAACACAGCAAAGAGTTTGCATGCATAAATCACAAAAGACTAAGCCTTCAAATATATATTATGATATATAACAGTTACACATACTAAATGTCATTTCTTTTATTTTTCTATCTACTTATTTTCTTTTATGAGACACAGTTAAAATAGTCCATGCTTAGCACAAACGTGATTCTCCTGTGCCCACCGCTTATCTATCCTTGATGTGCTGGGAATAAATACAGGATTAAGGCATGCAAAATCTTCTCTGTCAACTGAGGTCCAAACCCACGACATTAAATGATGATTGATAGTATACTGCCACTTAATCCTTTCTTACTTTTCAAACATCAGCACTCATATTTGAGTCCTCTAAGGCTCTCACCACTGAGATCATGATATACCATGAAGACATGCAAATAATGTTCCCCTCTGCTCATGAAAAGCAGCCCTGACCATAAAGCTCTGACAGAGACACACAAATCTGGACTCACAAGTCATTCACTTCAGGGACCAACAGTGTCACAGAATATTCACAATGGATTTGCGAATGATCTATGCTTTTATTGCTGTTCTTTTAAAAGGTAATTCAGAGATAATAGGAGATACTGAGTGTGAGTGGACAGGAGTGAGAGGGACATTGAATATTTTGACTGCTTACTG
>JAPYYD010003575.1:0-13986 GCA_028551405.1 Uromys caudimaculatus | reverse complement strand
TGTGTCCCATAAGTTTGGGTATGTTGTACTTTCATTTTCATTAAATTCATGGAAGTCTTTAATTTCTTTCTTTATTTCTTCCCTGACCAAGTTGTCACTGAGTAGAGCATTGTTCAGCTTCCATGAGTATGTGGGCTTTCTGTTGTAACATTTGTTGTCCAGTCTCTATGTGCTGTGAAAATGTAGGCTTAAATAAAGTCCTAATTAGAACAGTCTGAAAGGCTGGACCAAATAAGCTAGCTGCTTTGAAGTTGTCCTGAAAGCAAGTTTTGATGAATCAGCAACTAAGACAGTCTGAAGCTGGAACGATCAAGATGCTAGAATACGTATGTCTCAGCATTCCAGCATCTTGGAGTGTGAACCTTGTCAAAGCTGCCTCCATTCCATTGGTGTCTCACCCTGTTTTTCTGTAAATATATAAACTCTCATAAATAATATACATTTCTGCAATAACATATGTATGGAGTGTGCCTAATGCACACATCAGCTAAAGATGATTCTTTGCTCTTTGTTTGAGCAGGTGAAAGACATCTGTCTTCCTTAAGCTGGTTTGGACTATACAACCAAACTGCAATACAAATCTCCATCCATGGCTTATGAAAGGATAGCACAGGACAATAAGTCATGAGGACTTCATAGCCAACAAGATTTATTAGCTATGCATAGCTGAAGTTCAGGCTGGAGACATTTTCACGTGTCAGTCAGACTCAGAGCTGCTCCCATGTAAAAGGATCAGCATATATATTGCCTGCCTTATTCGTCTTGCTGATTTCTTTCTTTCTGTCTACAGCCAAAATCTTCAGGGGGTTTCCTCCTATCATATCTGGTTTTTATCAATTTGGATGGAATCCACAGTTTCTCTTCTGTGGAACAATATACAGACTCCCTTCCACCACATAATACATTTCCTGCTGTCCATTGTGAGCTTAGCACATTCTTAAAATAAACAGGCTGATTCAGTTCAGCAGTTTTTTCCACAACTCAGTGTCTCTCCATAGCTGTCGTTCTCTGTTCATCAGCACTTAAAATGTTTAAGTTAATAAAGCATTATGCAATCTATCTCTGGGTTTTTGCCTCTTCCTGTTCTGTTTTGTTGTTGTTGTTTTTCCAGGTAACTACTTATTTATTTATTTATTTTCTCTCATTTTTATTTTATTTTATTTTATTTATGTTTCAAATGTTATCCCCTTTCCTGGTTTCTCCTCTACAACCCCCCTATCCCATTCCCCCTTACCCTACTTCTTTAAGCATTTCTTTTAAAGTATGATTAGATCTCTCTATAACTGCTTATCCTGTAGATTGTGTGGTATACCTGTAATATGTTTTATGTTATAATATACTAAAACTTATTTCATTTCATTAGAGACATATACTGGAGCATTGTCAGTCTTAATTTATACAGGCATCCCATAATAGCCATAATATCTGATAAATGCATAAATACAGAATCAGTCTTTTTATAACTTTACACAGTTGCCCATTGAAATCCTGAATATTTGTCAATAGTAAGGTGCACATATTTCAGTTTACCAAACTCTACAAAATGAAACACATCTATTTGCCAAATTTCATTTCTTTGGGTAGCTTTTGGGTTGCTTCATGTAGGTAATGGAGTTTGGTTATATAAAGAACAAGTAGGACATTTCTTTACAATTTCTTTGGCTTGTTGCCAAGTGATTTAAAAAACAAAACAAAACCAACCAACCAAACAAGCAAACATTTCCTTAAACCTTTGCTGTTAACATGTTTTGTTTTGTTTTTTTTATGAAATCCTGAAACTTGGTTAAGCTCTGTGTTTATCTGTTCTATATCTGTGCCATCCCTTTACCTCAGTCACCATGGTGCGAATGAATGTTCTGGCGGATGTTCTGAAGAGCACCAAGAATGCTGAGAAGAGAGGCAAACGCCAGGTCCTCATCAGGCTGTGTTCTGAAGGCATCATTTGGTTCTCAACTGTGATGATGAGGCATGGCTACATTGGTGAATTCCAGATCATTGATGATCACAGAGCTGGGAAGATCATTGTGGCCCTCACAGGAAGGTTAAACAAGTGTGGAGCCCTAGATTTGATGTTCAACTTAAAGACCTAGAGAAATGGCAGAACAATCTGCTCCCATCATGGCAGTTTGGTTTCATTGTGCTGACAACCTCAGCTGGCATCATGGGCCATGAAGAGACAAGACGAAAACATACAGGAGGGAAAATCCTGGGATTCTTTTTCTAAATGTAAAGCATAAATAAAAAGCCTTCATAGACTGTGAAAAAAAATTCTGAAACTTCTAGCATATATCCTATTAATAGCCAATTTCAAGATTACCTTGTGTTAGAAGGCCTTTTAGAACTGTATGGGATCTGATATGTGTGATATGTAAAGGGTGATTTCTATTTCTGATTATTTGTTGTGGTTAAATAAACAGTGAAGTTAATCCTGAATCATTCTGAATAAGTTTAGCAGTTTCTATATGAAAAATGACTCTGCATATTAAGAATAATAAATTATATTAAGAGATTCAGGAAAATCTACTGATACCATAAGACTGACATATAATTTTAATTTTTTTAACTAAATCATAAAGACTTTCAACTACCTTACTTATTTTTTCTGATACATAAACTGTCTTTCCTGATTTATTTGCATCAGTATAAAATGTAAGTGCTGCAGAAATTGGAGTCCTCATTATTATATGAGGGAGAATCCAATTAATTATTGTTATAAACCTCAGTTGCTCCATTTGGGGGTATTGTTGTTAATTCCCCCTCCCAAAATGCTGCAAGCTCTTTACCAATGTTCATGTTGTGCCCAAAATGAGGCAATCTCTGTATGAAAGGAGCCTGATATAGCTGTCTCCTGAAAGGCTCTGCCAGAGCCGGACAAATACAGAGGCAGATGCTCACAGCCAACCATTGGACTGAGCATAGGGTCCCCAATGGAGGAGTTAGAAAAAGGACTGAAGGAGCTGAAGGGGTTTGCAACCCCATAGGAAGAACAGCAATATCAACCAACTAGACCCCCCCTCCCAGAGTTCCCAGAGACTAAGCCACCAACCAAGGAGTACACATAGAGGGACGCATGACTCCAGCCACATATGTACCAGAAGATGGCCTTGTCAGGCACCAATGGGAGGAGAGGCCCTTGGTCCTGTGAAGGCTCAATGGATGCCCTAGTGTAGGGGAATTTGAGGGTGGGGAGGTGGGAGTTGGTGGGTGGGTGAGGGAACACCCTCATAGAAGCAGGGGGGAAGGAATGGGATAAGTTGTTTCTGGAGGGGGGGACCAAAAAAGGGGATAACATTGGAAATGTAAATAAATATCAGAAAAAGTATCACAATCTCAGCTGGATCTATTCTAGCTAATTGACAAAGTCTCATTTTTCCCTTTAGTATCAATTTAGAAACCTTTTCTATATACATTTTTAATTTTTTACTCTGTTTGTATTCTAAAAAATATCCATTCTAAGATATAATCTTCCCTCTGCATAAGAATTCCTGTGTGAATAATGAGGAGAAAACAAGATAAAGAAAATATAGGCCATCTTTGGATCAAGACAATCTATGTGTGCATCTGGCAGTTTCTTTTCTATTAGATCCAATTCCTTTCGGCCTTGGCTAATAGTTTTCTTGGATTATGTAAGTCTTTATCACCTTGTAAGGTTTGAAATAAATTACAGATCTCTCTCTCTTTTTTTTTTTTTTTTTTTTTTTGAGACAGGGTTTCTCTGTGTAGCCCTGGCTGTCCTGGAACTCACCTGTAGACCAGGCTGGCCTCGAACTCAGAAATCTGCCTGCCTCTGCCTACCAAGTGCTGGGATTAAAGGCGTGCACCACCACTGCCCGGCTTACAGATCTCTTGAGTAGTAAATCTAATTATGGAATGTAGCCAGTTAATATCTCCCAGCAATTTTTGAAAATCATGAAGAGTTCTTAATTGGTCTCTACAGATTTGTTCCTTTTGTGGTTGAATTTCTTGCAGATTTATCTTAAATCTTAAGTAATTAAAAAATTTCTCCTTTGTATTTTTCAGGAGCAATTTGTAATCCCCCAACAAAGCAAATTTATTTTTGCTTCATCAAACCTTCTTTAAGGTATTGCCATTTGAATCAGTCAGCAAAATATCACCCATATAATGGTTACTTATGGATAGAGGAAAATTCTTATGAATTATTTCTAATGCCTGTCATACAAAATATTGGCACAAAGTAGGAGTATTCAACATTCATGTGGCAGGACTCTCCAATGACACTTTTTGGTTGGCATTGAGTGGTTAAATGTGGGCACCATCAAAATGAATCTCTCTCTATCTTATTCTTGTAAAGGAATTGTGACAAGCAGTCTTTTAGATGAATAACTATACTAGACCATTCCTTGGGTAGCAAGGAAGGCAATGGGATTCCAGGCTGTAGAGAACCCATTGGCTGAATACTTTTATTAATTGTTCTCAGATTTGTGAACATCTCCATTTGCCAGATTTCCTTTTAATGACAAATACAGGAGAGTTCCAAAGGCTGGTGGATGCCTCTATATTTTGAACCTCCTTGCTCTTGGAAAAGATGTTCTCATGCCTATAAATTTTCCTTTGTTATTTCTCAGTCTGAACAGGTTCAGCAGTAAGCTTCCTTAGTGGTAAGGTATTGGTGTTTTATCAGCAGTGGCTCCCTGATGTAAAGCTGAATGATCAACCTCTGCTGTACCCTGCTGATGAACAGCATGGACAGTCTGTAACTGTCTTTGATAACATTTTAAAATTTCTTTATCAGGAGTATCTCCTATTTTGTCTCTGAAAATTGAGGGATACTTATCTGTACCTCCCACAATCTCTTCCCCCATCATTTCATGACTAAATAAGCCACATATGACCTTAATCTTCCTATTTGATCTTCTGGTCCTACATAATTAAGCCATTTTTTACTTTGTATTACCTGGGATAAAGTTCTAACTTTTTGAAATTTGATATCCATCTCTTGAAAAGGCAAATCTAGAGGCCAGGATTTTGGTAAGATTATAGTTACATCTGCTCCAGTGTCAACCATTCCTTTAATTTCAATATTATTTATAAGTATCTTTAGTTGGGGTCTCTGATCATATACAGAAGTTTGCCAAAGTATTTGTTTCTTGGATCCTTCTGGGTTTTTTGTTTTATCTATTGTGGAGAGCTTTGGGAGCCACTTGGCAGGAATCTGACATTGGCCAAGGATAAGGAAATGGGCTTCAGGCAGGAATTTGACTTTGAGCCATGACAAAGGAGTAAGCTCAGGCAGGAATCTAATTTTAGACTAAAACAGGGAAGTAAGTTGAGGGAGGAATCTGATTTTAGGTTAGAACAAAGAAGTAGGCTTCAGGCAAGAATATGACTTTGGACTAGGATGGGAAGTAGGGTCAGCTATTTTGGTCATCCTGATAAGCTCTTAGAAACAGTGATCGTGGGAGTGATCACAGGACTTTGTTTATTGCCTTGCTTGTTCCTTGACTATTTGTGTTTATTGTACTGCTTGACCTCATTACTTGCATGTAATTAAAATGGTAGAAAAGCAGATTGAGAAAAAAATAAACCCAAGTCAGCCTTAGAACTGGCTGGGGTCATGCTACAATGTTGTCTAATTGTCTTTTTTCTTTTTAATCCTTACTCTTGCCCTGGAGAAACTGTTGACTAACTGAGCTGGCTTGGTTAATCTATAAAAGTAGCTTTCACTTTGATATCCTAGTTTTTCAAGTCTATGTCTAGAGCAGTTATTTTGCAGATAAGTATCTCTTCTGTTGCCCTGAAATGACTTACTTGAATTTGGTATTGGGGCCTGCAAAAGACACACACACACACACACACACACACACACACACACACACACACACCCCGCCTTGGGCATTTTTTGACAAGGGTTTACTCCAACTGTCTTTTGTTGATCTACATTCAGTGTCAGGCTTTGCCACACCTTCTGTATATTCCAGAAGGCATAGGCCCTCTTTCAAAATTAGTTGGATGTTCCGTACAATTCTTTTTTAAATGATCCTGCTCGCCACAATTAAGACATTTGAGAGTTTAGATGTCTCAAAACCTTTAGAGATCACTTCTCCTATTAACTCCATATCATATGAATAATATCCAACCTCAACCATAATTCTAATTTATTCATTTCTAGGTATTGATCTTGCCCTTAATGGCCTAATTGCTGTTTTGCATTCAGCATTAGCATTTTCAAAAGCTAAAGATGGATCTGATACATTTCTATCTATAGCTGAGGTCAATCTTTGTAAAAAGTCAGTGAATAATTCTTTAGAACTTTGCATAATCTGAGTAAATGGTTCAGGTCTTTGTCCTGTTTCTTTAACCTCTCCAGCACTTATGGCTGCCAGGCAACATAATGCCAAGGTTGCCTCATGATATACGACTTGAATCTATACTTCATCATATGGCCCTTCATCTACTAGTTGATCTGAAGACATATTAATGCCTCTGGCTCTATTTGTTTGTTCTATCTCCCTAGACTCTTCTCTCCAAAATGAATTCCATTATAACTAGGAGCCTGGTTTTAATATTATTCTTGTCATATCTTTTCAGGCTTAGGGGATTCTTTTATTTTCAATTGCCCAGAATTTAATATTTGTTTCATGAGTGGTAAATGCATTTTGTACTTTGTTACACTTTCTTCAAACTTTCTCAAATCCAGCATATCTAAGAAGTGTTATCCATATTGTTAACAACCTTGCTGGTTTTCTATATCTCCTAGTATTTGCAGTATACTAACCAGATAAGCTAAAGATTGTTTTCTAGGGCCACCGACCTCAGTCTGTGCCATAGAGCTCCATAACCAAATAGTGCTGGGAGAAAGCTAGAATCCCAGGAGTATGGACAAGCCCATGAGTGGAGTTAAGAGGAGCACCATTGTTCAGTGGGACCTGCCCAGAATCTTCAAAACATAGGGACCAAGGAACAGCCTGGTTCAGGGGCCTTCCAGTTTATGCTTGTGGTCTGTGCCACAGGGCTCCATACCTAAACAGCTTAGGGAAAGAGCTATCCTCCTAGGAGTGTGAACAAGCTTGTGATCTGTTGTAAGGCCAGTACCTCTGCTCAGAGGGACCCGCCCAGAACCCTCAGGACACAGGGACTGAGGAATGGACTTCTGGGTTTGTTCTGAGGCAGGGAAGCTGATCTGGTGACATAGGGCTCCATACTCCAGGTGAGCTAGACTCCCAGGAGTGCCAACACACCTTCAAGCACAGGCAAGACCACGACTTCTGTTCAAATTCACTGGATCAAGAGGGACCCTCACAGAGCCATCAGGACACAGGAACCAAGGAACAGCAGGGGACATGATCCTTCTGGTTTCTGTCTGCACTCCAGAGCTGACCCTGTACCACAGCTTTCCAAACCCAAATTCTTCTCCGAGAGAGCTGGTCTCCAAGGAGTACTGATGCAAAGGCTTGCAGGAGGGACAAGAGAGAGTCAGATAGAGCAAGACTAGCTAACACCAGAGACAACCAGATGGTGAAAGGCAAGAACATAAGGAACAGAAAGCAAGGCTACTTGGCATCATCAGAACCCAGTTCTCCCACCATAGAAAGTCCTGGAACCACAACACAACAAAAAAGGATGACTCAGATTTAAAAACACTTCTCATGATGATTAAGGAAGACTTAAGAAGGAAATAACTCCCTTAAAGAAATACAAGAGAACACAGGTAAACAGCTAGAAGCCCTTAAAAAGGAAATACAGGAAAACACAATCCAACAGGCAAAGGATATGAACAAAACCATCCAGGATCTTAAAATGGAAGAAAAACAATAAAGAAATCACAAAGATAAACAACCCTGGAGATAGAAACCCTAGGAAAGAAATCAAGAATCATAGATGCAAGCATCACCAATAGAATACAAGAGCTAGAAGAGAGAATCTCAGGTGCAGAAGATACCATAGAAAACATTGACACAACAGTCAAAGAAAATGCAAAATGCAAAAACCTACTAACCTAAAACATCCAGGAAAGCCAAGACACAATGAGAAGACTAAACCTAAGGATGATAGGTATAGAAGAGAGTGAAGATTCTCAACTTAAAGGGCCAGTAAATATCTTCAACAAAATTATAGAAGAAAACTTCCCTAACCTAAAGAAAGAGATAAACATAAATGTACAAGAAGCTTACAGAACTCCAAACAGATTGGACCAGAAAAGAAATTCGTCCTGTCACATTATAGTGAAAACACCAAATACACAAAACAAGGAAAGAATATTAAAAGCAGTAAGGGAAAAAGGTCAAGTAACATATAAAGGCAGACCTATCAGAATTACACCAGATTTCTCACCAGAGACTATGAAAGCTAGAAGATCCTGGACAGATGTCATATGTACCCTAAGAGAACACAAGTGCCAGCCCAGGCTGCTATACTCAGCAAAACTCTCAATTACCATAGAGGGTGAAACCAAGATATTCCCTGACAAAACCAAATTTACACAATATCTATCCACAAACTTAGTCCTAAAAAGGATGATAGATAGAAAATGCCAACACAAGGAGGAAACTACACACTAGAAAAAGCAAGAAAGTAATCTTTCAACAAACCCAAAAGAAGATAGCCACATAAACCTGAAAGTAACATCAAAAATAACAGGAACCAACAATCACTATTCCTTAATATCTCTTAACATCAATGGACTCAATTTCCCAATAAAAAGACATAGACTGACAAACTGGATACATAAACAGGAACCAGCATTTTGCTCCACACAGGAAACACACCTCAGTGTTAAAAACAAACACTACCTCAGAGTAAAGGGCTTGAAAACAATTTTCCAGGCAAATGGTTTCAAGAAACAGGCAGGAGTAGCAATTCTAATATCGGATACAATGGACTTTCAACCAAAAGTCATCAGAAAAGATGAAGAAGGAAACTTCATCCTCATCAAAGGAAAAATCTACCAAGAAGAACTCTCAATTCTTAACATCTATGCTCCAAATGCAAGGGTATCCACATTCATAAAACAAACTTTAATAAAGCTCAAAGCACACATTGCACCTCACACAATAATAGTAGGAAACTTCAACACCCCACTATCATCAATGGACAAATCTTGGAAACACAAACTAAACATAGACACAGTGAAACGAACAGAAGTTATGGACCAAATGGATTTAGCAGACATCTATAGCACATTTCATCCTAAATCAAAAGAATATACCTTCTTCTCAGCACCTCATGGTACTTTCTCCAAAAGTGACCATGTAATTGGTCACAAAACAAATCTCAACAGATATAAGAAGATTGAAATAATCCCATGCCTCCTATCAGATCACTATGGATTAACGTTGGTCTTCTAATGGCAACCAAAACGTAAGAAAGCCCACATACACATGGAAGCTGAACAACGCTCTACTCAATGATCACTTGGTCAAGGAAGAAATAAAGACTTCCTAGAATTTACTGAAAATGAAAGTACAACATACCCAAACTTATGGGACACAATGAAAGCAGTGTTAAGAGGAAAACTCGTAGTTCTGAGTGTCTCTGAAAAGAAACTGGAAAGAGTATACACTAACAGCTTAACAGCGAACCCGAAAGCTCTAGAATAAAAAGAAGCTACACAGAAGAGGAGTAGACAGCAGGAAATAATCAAACTCAGGGCTGAAATCAACCAAGTAGAAACAAAAAGAACTATACAAAGAATCAACAAAACCAGGAGTTGGTTCTTTGAGAAAATCAACAAGATAGACAAACCCTTAGCCAGATTAACCTGAGGGCACAGAGAGAGTATCCAAATTAACAAAATTAGAAATGAAAAGGGAGACATAACAACAGATTGAGGAAATTCAAAAAATGATCAGATCCTATTACAAAAGCCTATACTCAACAAAACTGCAAAATCTGGATGAAATGGACAATTTTATAGACAGATACCAAGTATCAAAGTTAAGTCAGGATTAGATAAACCATGTAAACAGTCCCATAATGACTAAAGAAATTGAAGCAGTCATTAAAAGTCTCCCAACCAAAAAAAGCCCAGGACCAGATAGGTTCACTACAGAATTCTACCAGGCCTTCAAAGAAGACCTAATACCAATACTCTTCAAACTATTCCACAAAATAGAAACAGTAGGAACACTACCCAGTTCCTTCTACGAGGCCACAGTTACACTGATACCAAAACCTCACAGAGACCCAACAAAGAAAGAAAACTTCAGACCAATTTCCCTTATGAATATCGATACAAAATACTCAATAAAATTCTTGCAAACCGAATCCAAGAATATATCAAAATGATCATTCATCGTGATCAAGTAGGCTTCATCCCAGAGATGCAGGGATGTTTCAATACCTGGATATCCACCAATGTAATCCACTAGATAAACAAACTCAAAGAAGAAAACCACATGGTCATTTCATTAGATGCTGAAAAAGCATTTGACAAAATTCAACATCCTTTCATGATAAAAGCCCTGGAAAGATCAGGAATTCAAGGCCCATACCTAAACGTAGTAAAAGCAATATACAGCAAACCAGTAGCCAACATCTAACTAAATGGAGAGAAACTCAAAACAATCCTACTAAAATCAGGGACTAGACAAGGCTGTCCACTCTCTCCTTATCTATTCAATATAGTACTTGAAGTTTTAGCTAGACCAATTAGACAACAAAAGGAGGTCAAAGGGATACAAATTGGAAAGGAAGAAATCAAAATATCACTCTTTGCAGATGATATGATCATATATTTAAGTGACCCGAAAAACTCCACCAGAGAACTGCTGCAGCTGATAAACAACTTCAGCAAAGTGGCTGGATATAAAATTAACTCAAACAAATCAGTAGCCTTCCTATACTCGAAGGATAAGCAGGCTGAGAAAGAAATGAGGGAAATGACACCCTTCACAATTGTCACAAACAATATAAAGTATCTTGGTGTGACTCTAACCAAACAAGTGAAAGATCTGTATGACAAGAACTTCAAGTGTCTGGAGAAAGAAATGGAAGAAGACCTCAGAAGGTGGAAAGCTCTCCCATGCTCAGGGATTGGTAGGATTAACATAGTAAAAATGGCCATCCTGACAAAAGCAATCTACAGATTCAATGCAATCGCCATCAAAATTCCAACTCAATTCTTCATAGACTTGAAAGAGCAATTCTCAAATTCATTTGAAACAACAAAAAATCCATGATAGCAAAAGCTATTCTCAACAACAAAAGAACTACTGGGGGAATCAGCATCCCTGACCTCAAGCTGTACTACAGAGCAGTAGTGATAAAAACTGCATGATATTGGTACAGCGACAAGCAGGTAGATCAATGGAATAGAATTGAAGACCCAGAAATGAATCCACACACCTACGGTCACTTGATTTTTAACAAAGGAGCTAAAACCACCCAGTGGAAAAAAGACAGCATTTTCAACAAATGATGCAGGCTCAACTGTAGGTCAACATGTAGAAGAATGCAAATTGATCATTCCTATCGCCCTGTACAAAGCTCAAGTCCAAGTGGATCAAGGACCTCCACATAAAACCAGATACACTGAATCTAATAGAAGAGAAAGTGGGGGAAAGTCTGGAATATGTGGGTACAGGGGAAAAGTTCCTGAACAGAACACCAATGGCTTATGCTCTAAGATCAAGAATCGACAAATGGGACCTCCTGAAATTGCAAAGCTTCTGTAAGGCAAAGGACACTGTCAATAGGACAAAATGGCAACCAACAGATTGGGAAAAAATCTTTAACAATCCCAAGTCTGATAGAAGGCTAATATCCAATATATACAAAGAATTTAAGAAGTTAGATTCCAGAAAATGAAATAACCTTATCAAAAAATGGAGAACAGACCTAAACAGAGAATTCTCAACTGAGGAAATTCATATGGCTGAGAAGCACCTAAAGAAATGTTCAACATCCTTAGTCATCAAGGAAATGCAAATCAAAACAAGTCTGAGATTCCACCAGTCAGAATGACTAAGATCAAAAACTCAGGTGACAGCAGATGCTGGTGATGATGTAGAGAAAGAGGAACGCTCCTCCATTGTTGGTGGGATTGCAAGCTGGTACAACCACTCTGGAAATCAGTTTGGTGGACCCTCAGAAAAATGGACATAATACTACCTGAGGATCCAGCTATACCTCTCATGGGCTTATACCCAGAAGATGCTCCAACATGTAATAAAAATACATGCTCCACTATGTTCATTGCAGCCATATTTATAATAGCCAGAAGCTGGAAGCAAACCTGATGTCCCTCATCAGAGGAATAGATACAGAAAATGTGGTACATCTACACAGTGGAGTACTACTCAGCTATTAAAAACAATGACTTCATGACATTTGCAGGGAAATGGATGGAACTTGAAAATATCATCATTAGCAAGGTAACTCAGTCACAAAAGAATGAACATGTTATGTACTCACTGATAAGTGGATATTAGCCCAAAAGTTTGGAATACCCAAGTTTCACTTTACGGTAACTGCTGGACTGAGAGTGAGGTCCCAGATGGAGGAGTTGGAGAAGGGACTGAAGGAGTTGAGGGAGTTTGCAGCCCCATGGAGTGAGCAACAGTGTCAACTGGTCTGACCCCTCCCCCCTCCAGTGCTCCTGGAGTTTGGACCAGCAACCAAAGAACACACATCGAGGGACTCATTGCTCGGACCACATATGTGGCAGAGGAAGGCCTTGTTGGCCATCAGGGGGAGGAGAGTACCTTGGGCCTGAGGGTGTTAGAGGCCCCAGTAAAGGGGAAATCATGGTGGGAATACAAGAGTGGGTGCGTGGGTGGGTGGGAGGGGGATTACCCTCATAGAGGCAGGGGAGGGGGAGGGGATAGGGGGTTTCCAAAGAGGAGACCTAGAAAGGGGGTAATATTGGAAATGTAAATAACGTATCCAAAAAAAATAACAGTTTTGACCTGTGGGTGGAGACCTCTGCCTGGGCCACCAGGAGTCCATAGCCAACCAGCTCTGGAGAAAGATACCCTCCCAGGAGCTTGGAAAAGCCATGAGTGAGGTTAAGGGGAGCAACACCTCTCACCCAGACCAGCCTGGATCGGCTGGGATCCAGGGACTGAGAACCCGGGGACAGAAAAACTTCGAACTTTCCGGTTTCCACCTGTGGGTGGAGACCTCTGCCTGGGCCACCAGGAGTCCATAGCCAACGAGTGCCGGAGAAAGATACCCTCCTGGGAGCTTGGAAAAGCCGTGAGTGGGGTTAAGGGGAGCAACACCTCTCACACAGACCTGCCCGGATCTGCCGGGATCCAGGGCATGAGAACCCGGGGCCAGGAAACCTCTGAACCTTCCGGTTTCCACCTGCGGGTAGAGACTTCTGCCTGGGCAACCAGGGACCTGTGCCTGGGGACCTCAGCCTGGGCCACAAGGCTCCAGGAGAGAGCAGGTATCCCAGGAGTACTGACACACCTTTGACCACAGGCAAAACCACCACTTCTGTTCAAACTCACTGGATCAAGAGGGACCCTTGCAGAGCCATCAGGGCATAGGAACCAAGGGGCAGCTGGGGACAAGACACTACTGATTTCATTCTGCAATCCAGAGCGGACCCTGTGCAACAGCTCTCCAAACCCAAATACCTCTCAGAGAGAGCTGGTCTTCAAGGAGTACTGACACAGAGGCCTGCAGGAGGGGCAAACCACAACCAGACAGAGTAAGATCAGCTAACATCAGAGTCAACAAGATGGCAAAAGGCAAGAGTAAGAACACAAAGAACGGAAACCAAGAGTACTCGGCACCATCAGAACCCAGCTCTCCCACCACAGCAAGCACTGGATACCCCAACACACCAGAAAAGCAAGACTCATATTTAAAATCATTTCTCATGATGATGATAGAAGACATGAAGAAAGAAATGAATAACACCCTTAAAGAAATACAAGAGAACAGAGATAAACAACTAGAAGCCTTTCAAGAGGAAATACAAAAATCCATTAAAGAATTACAGGAAAACTCAATCAAAAGGCAGAATTTCAAGAAAACAGAATCAAACAGACAAATGAAATGCACAAAACTATACAG
>JAPYYD010003574.1:0-13986 GCA_028551405.1 Uromys caudimaculatus | reverse complement strand
CTGAGTCTTGCTTTTCTGGCGTATTGGGGACTCCAGGGCTTGCTGTGGTGGGAGAGCTGGGTTCTGATGATGCCAAGTGGCCTTGGTTTCTGTTCCTTAGGTTCTTGCCTTTCCCTTTTGCCATCTTGTTAACTCTGATGTTAGCTGATCTTACTTTCTGGCTATGGCTTTTCTCATCTGCAGGCCTCTGTATCAATACTCCTTGAAGACCAGCTCTCTCTGAGAGGTGTTTTTTCCACACTCCTGGGAGAGTAACTTTCTCCCAGTGCTCCTTGACTATGGAACGCTGGTGGCACAGGCAGACATCTCCTGCTGCAGCCGCCGCTGTTGGGATGCAGGGGGTTTCTATGCCCGCCTACCTCAGTCCATGTGTCTCGCAGGTTTGGGGCAGTTCCTGGTGAGCTGTGGAGCTTGTCTTGGGTCCACTCCCGGCTTTTCCAAGCTTCTGGGAGGGTATCTTTCTCCCAGCGCTAATTGGCTATGGAGCCCTGTGTCCCAAGTTGAGGTGCCCGGCCCGTCAGCAATTTTTTACTTTATTTACATTTAAATTGTTTTCCCCTTTCCAGGTCTCCCCTTTAGAAACTCCCTATCCCATCCCCCCTCCTCCCACCTCTATGAGGGAGCTTCCCCACCCACCCACCAACTCCAGGCTTCCCTCCCTAGCATTCCCTTACACTGGGGGATCTAACACTCTCAGGCCTAAGGGCCTCTCCTCTCACTGATGTCTAACAAGACCCTCCTCTGCCACATATGAGGCCAGCAACATGGGTCCCTCCATGTGCATTCTTTGGTTGGTGGTCCAGTCTTCGGGAGCACTGAGGGGTCTGGCTAGTTGACACTGTTGCTCCCTCCATGCGGCTGCAAACCCCTTCAGCTCCTTCAGTCCCTTCTCCAACTCCTCCATCTGGGACCCCATGCTCAGTCCAATGGTTGGCTGTGAGCATCTGCCTCTGTATTTGTCAGGCTCTGCCTGAGCCTCCCAGGAGACAGCTTATCATACTTCCATCAGCAAGTACTTCCCAGCTTCCACAATAACGTCTGGGTTTGGTGGGATCTATCCCCAGGTATGGGATGTATCCCCAGGTAGAGCAGTCTCTGGATGGCCTTTCCTTGAGTCTCTGCTCCACACTTTGTCACCATATTTCTTCCTTTGAGTATTTTGTTCACCCTTCTAAGAAATGCTGAAGCATCCTAATTTTGGTCTTCCTTCTCCTTAGGCTTCATATGGTCTATGAATTGAATTTTGGGTATTCCAAACTTTTGGGCTAATATCCACTTATCAGTGAATACATACCATGTTTGTTCTTTTGTGACCTAGTTACCTCACTCAGGATATTTTCAAGTTCCATCCATTAGCCTGTGAATTTCATGAAGTCATTTTTAATAGCTGAGTAGTATTCCATTGTGTAAATGTACCACATTTTCTGTATCCATTCTTCTGCTGAGAGACATCTGGGTTGTTTCCAGCTTCTGGCTATTAATAATATGGCTGCTCTGAACATAGTGGAGCATGTGTCCACTCTACTCAATGACAACTTGGTCAAGGAAGAAATAAAGAAATTAAAGACTTTTTAGAATTTAATGAAAATAAAGGTACAACATACCCAAACTTATGAGACACAATAAATAAAAGCAGTGCTAAGAGGAAAACTCATAGCTCTGAGTGCCTCCAAGAAGAAATTCGAGTGAGCATACACTAGCAGCTTAACAGCACACCTGAAAGCTCTAGAACAAAAAGAAGCTAATACACCCAGGAGGAGTAGACAGCAGGAAATAAACTCATGGCTGAAATCAACCAGTTAGAAGTAATTCTTGAAGTAACAGCTTTATACTTCATGAGAAAATCTACCCTGTGTCTTTCTAGCTAAAATCCTGAAATAAGTTAGCACAGTAAGTAATCGCTCAATGCCTGAGCTTTGATTTAGGTAGAGGACTAAGCACCTTAAAGCCAGCATGACTTCATTTATAAGACCAGTGATTGGATATACTAAACACCATTTTATTGAAAAATTTGGGTTTTTTTTTTTTGACAATTTCACAGATGTATATAATACATTCTGATTACTTGCTTCTGATTATTTCCTTCCAGCCTCTGCTGACCTACCTTTCTTTTTCTTCCTCTTTTTTTTTTTTTTTTTTTACGAATCTCTGTCCCCTATTTATTACTTTTGGTTTATGTTCCTTGGAGTTTAATCCTAATTAAACCATATGTGTGGCTCTGGGTTTGGAGGTGTTCAGTAGAGCCTGGTGGATTCAGTCGTGAGCATCTCACTGGGTACCTTACCTCTCCTCTCGAAATCTGTCAGTTGCCAAAAAGTTAGCAGTAAGTGGTAGGTCCCCATGGCCTCTTTTTACATCCATAGCTGACTGTTAGGAAGGCTCCTTGTAGAGGCCCAATAATAGTAAGCTCAGCTGCCACAAGTATGTGATTGCAACAGGCATGTCCTATGTAGGAGTTGGTATTTCACAACTCTTCCCTTCATCTTCTCATTCTACTTTCTGTCCCTTCTTCTACAACAATGGTCACTATTGACCATCCTTAGCCATTAGGGAAATGCAAATCAAGTTACATTAAGATTTCATCTTAAACATGTCAAAATCGTTAGTATCAACAAAACAAGTGACATCGCATGCTGGCAAGGATGCGGACTAAGAGGAACACTCATAAATTGCTGGCAGGAATGAGTATAGCAGTTTCTCAGGAAGATGAAAATTGATCTACTTCACAATCCAGCTATACCACTGAGTACATACCCAAAGGACAATTCATGCTACCACAGAGAAATTTGCTCAACCATGTTTATTGCTGCTTTTTTCATCATATCTAGAAATTGGGAATAACCAAGATGTCCCTCAACAGAACAATGGATAAAGAAAATGTGGTACACTTATACAACACAGTATTATGCAGCTGTTTAAAAAATGATATAATGAAATTTGCAGGTAAATGGATGGAACTAGAAAAAAATCATGCTGAGTGAGGTATCTAAGACTCAGAAAGACAAATGTAGCATATATTCCCTTCTATGTGAATATTAGCTGTTACGTCAGTGATCACCAAGCTGCAATCCATAGACCACAGAGGCCATGTATAGAGTAGGGATCAAGGGGAAGAGATAGATCTCATCAGGAAAGGGATATGAAGTAGATAATTATGGATGAATGAGGGGCTGGAATGGTAGGATCAAATGGTGGGTGGGGAAGAAGGAATGTGAGAGGGAATGAGAGGAGAGACAGCTAAAATTAAAGGATATTTAAGGATAGTTTGGAAATCTAATATAAACTTTCTAAAATATATAAGCATATGAAGACAATTTAAATGAAATTGAGAAATAATGGGGGAGACAGAGTCCCAACTCAGCATTAATTTGTAATCCCAAACAAAGCTTCCACTACTGGAACTGGCTTTTATCCAACTGAGTTGTCAGCAGAAAAGGTCCCATGGGAAGCCCTGAGCAACCCAGACTATTGCCAAGAACATAGGTTGCTCTCCACAAACTGATAGCAAGGTCCCATTGCTAAAGACAACACCCATACAGCTCATTGAGCACAGAGATATCAAGCTGGTGTCTGTACAGATCCTTCACTCCTGCATGCTGTCATCTTTGGTATAGGAAAGTACTCTGTACATTACTAAAAGAGAAACATAAGCACCAATCCAAGCACAAAGCCTTTGATCTACAATACCTTACTGACTGCAGGATATGCTAAAGCAATGGTGAGACAAAGTTTGTTGGAGTAACCAATTTGACTTAAGGCTCACTTGATGAGATAGAATCCATATCTGATAGTACTTGGGTGACCAAGAACTAAAGACTTGGTATCCTTAGTGTCCTAGGGTGAAAATCAAAATATACTGATCTAATGAAAGAAATATCCATAGTAAAATGATCCCTAATTATATTCTTCTATACTCATTGATCGGTGCCATCATCAGAGAAACATTCTTCTGTAGCTGGTAGGAATAAACACAGAGACTCACAGCCAGATATTAAATAAAGAGTGAGAGACCTTGGAACACTCAGCCCTAAATGGGATATCTCCATCAAATCCTCCCCCTCGAAGCTTGGGGAACCCAGCAGAAGATGAAGTGGAGCTAGAGCGATAGAAGACATGATGAAAACAAGACGCCGTAAATCAATATGAGAAAAACTCATATGACCTCACAAAGACTGAATCAGCATGCATAGGGCTTAATCAGGTCCTCAGTGTATATTTTATGGCTTCTACCTTAGTGCTTTTGTGGGATTCCTGAGTCTGTGAACAAGTGGGTTTTTGATTCTTGTATAGGCAGTACAGTATTCTCTTGGGCTGTCTTTTTTTCTGTTGGTCTGTCCTGTCTAACATCCATGTGATAGTTTTTGTTTTATCTTATTATATTTTGTAATATTTTTAAGATGAATGAATGAATAATGAACGAAAATCTAGCCTCTAGAGAAAAAGTTAACCACTGAATTGTCATTTATACCTGCTGGAAAAGAGAAAATAATTTTTCTCCAATGGAATGACACTGAGTATTCACTTCAAGAAAAGTCTCATGTTCAATAGTTTTTTTCTCTGTGCTTTTTATTTGATTACAATTTGGTGGGCTTATTTTTTTGCTTTTGTTTGGGTATTGTTTTATAGGTTTGGGAAGGTTGTTGTTGTATTAGATTTTTGTTTGTATGTTTGCTTGAGAAATAACTTAGTGTGGGTAGGGAAGGGGAGAGGATCTGGAAGGATGTGGGAGAGAAAAATATGATCAAAATATATTTAAATTTAAAAACTGTTTTAAATGTTTAAAAATATAAATGTGGTAGTATGTATATCTTATTTAAAAAGTATTTAATGTGTATGATTGCTTTGCTTGAATTCATATCTGGTGTTCACAGAGACCAAAAGAGAGGACTGGATGCCTTGAAAGTGGAGTTACAGAAGGTTATAAACCACCATGTGAGTGTTGGGACTCAAACCTCAGACCTCTGGAAAAGCAGCCAGTGCTCTTTACCACTGAGCCATCTCTCCAGCCCCATGCATGTCTCAACTTTCCTTTATTCTCATCCTCTTGAGAGTAGTTGTATTCCACTGCATTCATTTGAAGGAGAGTCTTTTCTAAGGTTGCAGGTGGTCTTTGTCTGTGGGTATGAACATCTATATCATTTCACCTTAGCTCAGAAGTGGTGTTATATTCCTTTAGGGCCTGAGACCTCTTCAGTCATAGATTTTGAACAAGATTTACAGTACTTGGTATGGATTTCCTCTTGTGGAGTGTAATCTCATCAAGGATTACTCAGTTATTCACATAACAGTTAACAGTTGCGCCACTATTGAACCAATGGGCACATCTTGTCTTACAAGTTAGTATTGTACTTGGTACAGTTCACGCTTGGATAAGGTGGTGCGCACACCTCTAATCTGGGCCACACCTGCTGTTGGAGATCTACATAAGGACATTGGAAGGAGGAAGAATCAATCTTCTTCACCTGCAAGCTTTGTGGGACTAAGCAACTGCTAGATCCTCGGGTTTTCGTTCACAGCTGCTGCCGACCATTGTTGGGGAGTTTGACTACAGACTGTAAGTCATCAACAAACTCCCTTACTATATAGAGACTACATATAAGTTCTGTGACTCTAGAGAACCCTGACTAATACAAAAGGAAATCCATACCAAGTACTGTTGATGCCTACCAACACCATCTAGTACCATGAAAACTATGTACCAGGAAGGAAACTTCCAGCACAGTTCCAGCTTGTTTTCTCTATATCCTATAAAGAGTGCATAGGGTCTTGAGCAATAGGGTCTTATTAACTAGTTCTTCTGATTAAACAAAAAGAATGGTAGAAACATGTAGTGTCTTGAGAGCCTCTGTGACCTCCTTGCCCAACATCTATTTTGTTATTTAAATGAAAAATGACTCTCAGAGGCTGGTATGTTTGAACACTTGGCTCACAGTGCATAGTGCGGCTTAGGGAGATCATGGAACACTTAGGATATGAGTCTGGATGGATGAAGTAGGTCACTAGAGATTGTCTTAGACAGTAAATATTCTTTTCCAGTTTGCACTCTTAGTTTCCTGTGTAATAAAATGTGCTCTGCCATCTTTTAGCTCCCGATGCTTGCCACACCTCTCCTGCTGTTGTGGATCTCCATCTGGGGCTGTAAGCCAAAACAAACTCTTTCATAAGCTGTTTTTAGTAATAGCATTTTATCAAACCAACAAAGAGTAACTAATATAACCTGCTTTGGAGGAAACCCATACCTGGCACTGAGTTTTTGTTTAGTGAACCACTACTTTTATGGCTAGCATTGTCTCTCCTTGCAGGCTTAGATAATACTATTTTGACTGCAAGTGAAAGTAAGAAAAAAGAGCTTTAGTCTGAAGCTAGGGGAGTTCCAATAGACAGAAAATTCTTTGTGCAGTAAAATATTATTTCTCTACTTTTTGCTCTAAAATCTGAAAGCTCTTAGCTTGCTCACCAAACTGCTGCATTATGTGTTTGCTGACACAGAAGAATAGTACTTCCTGATGCCACCAGATGGTAATTGGATTCCAATAATAGAACAAACTACAGAGAATTCCCACTGCTTGGCTGGGCTTTAACTGATGTGACAGCAGACAGTCATCTCTTCCACTGTGTCCCATGTGGTGAGTAAGCTGTGGAGAACTGGGACAGTAAAGATCCCTTAGAAACACCAAGTCAGGGAAGAAGTCACACAGTTTCTGGTTGGGGCAGCCCTGAGGGCTCCAGCTTTTTCTTGGGCTGACTCCAGGCAATAGGCTGTTCCTTGTCAAGCATTTTCAGAAACCCCAAAGCAAGGTTCAACTTCTGCATTCAGAACTGCTCTATACCTTTCTCTGTAGACATCAGTGGAAGTCAGTCTCCTAGAACCAAAAGCTTCTACCTCTGAGAAAGCCAGGTTCTCTCTTTACCACTCACAAGTCATGTCTCAGAAAGTACTGACTACTAAAAGGCCTTTACCATAAGATGAAAAGTATCTTGGCATTGAATATTCATCAGTGTCTTAACCTTAATTTATGGAAAATAAGAATTGGGTAGTTCAGATACAGGGAGAGCAACCTACATTTAACTTTGTATTGATGGGCACTTGGAGCCCTTTTCTCAGGGTAGTTGTTGATTACAAATGGTTCATCAAAAACATGGAGGGTCAGGTGACTAAAATAATGGCTGTCCATGTCTAAACATGATGTCCAAGAATGTGTTCATGGTTAAATCTTTCGGCTTAGGTTCTACCTACAAAGAAAACAGAACTACAAATGCATCTAAGGTTACCACTGATATCTCAATTAATCCAACAGTGCTGAGCATTAATAATTGATATCATGTCATAGGAGCCAAACATCAGTGAAAAATTATATAAACAAAAATTGAAAAATAGAGATCTATAGTGAGAATTTTTGTTTCTTAAAAAAAAAAGAATACCCACAGAGATATAAGAATAGGTTTCTGTTTAAATCCCAGGTATAGGGTATGGGGCTGCTTTGGCTGACTATGATTTGCCTCATGCTGTACCAGAGGAATGATTTTTGCCAGCTGCAGATAGCTTCTGCAGTTGATGTTTGGAATTCTGGGGACTTTTCAGAGGATATATAAATGCTAGTCCCTCAAGAGGTGGTATAGATTGTTGGTTGTTGGTTGTTTGCTGTTTGTCACTGATGGGTGCTGTTGGTCACTGTTTGTTAAGTAGTTGTGCATAAAGAAGAAAGAAGAGGATATTAGATATCTTGGTCTTGAAGATCAAACTTGCCCCAAGTAACTTGACACCCCTAATCAGTAGGAAGTAGTCTAACAATAATGTCACTCACTTTCCCCTCTATCCTTTTTTCTTATCTAGCTTTAGAGTGTTGAAAGGATGGAAGAAAAGGGGTGGAGAAGGGTGGAAAAGAAAGTCTACAAAGTAGCCAAAGACAGGCTACAGGGACCCATGCCCAATAGTTGTTTTGAAATCTCAAACAATACCTAGCTCTGTAATCTTTTCTTTTCTTTTTTGTTCTCTTCCTTTCTTCTTCTTCTTCTTCTTCTTCTTCTTCTTCTTCTTCTTCTTCTTCTTCTTCTTCTTCTTCTTCTTCTTCTCCTCCTCCTCCTCCTCCTCCTCCTCCTCCTCCTCCTCCTTCTCCTCCTCCTCTTCTCCTATTCTCTCTCTCTCTCTCTCTCTCTCTCTCTCTCTCTCTTTTCTTTCTTTTTTTGAAGATAGGGAAAATCAGTATTACAAAGAGAAAAATGACTGGTTCAAAGTTATTAAACTAAATGAAATAAACCACGATTAGCACATTGTATCCACACTCTCAATTCTATTTTCAAACCAGAAGTCATTATTTTATATCTAAACTATTGTCTGTGCTGGAATAAATCAGAAAGAAGGGGATATGTCCAAATTAGGCTGAAGAACAGAATTTACATGTATTTGTGAGGCAGGCAAGTGTAGACCTAGCAACTCAATATCTTAATAGACTTGGACTACATACATCCTGATTCCAAAAATCCAATTTGCATAGTGTACTAAGCAACATGTACATGTTTCTTTATATAAAGTAACCAGGTCACCATGTTATACAACTCTCCTGCAACCCTAAATAAACTGGTTTGTGGTAAAACATATCCTGAAATGAGGAATAATGGCCTAATCCAGCCTAGACTGGTTTTAGGTTTGAGTGCAACAAGATAAACTATGTCCTAAGAATGACGTTTTAGGGTAAACTCCCTCTTTACCATCTTACACCTATGCATGACTAGGTAAGCATATGTTAAAATCACATGTATCATGGGAAAGAGCATGAACAGTGAAAAAGATTTTCAACCCAAGCTGATCTATCAAAACCAGGAATCACCCACACTCCACCCATAGCAACCAACTAATCTTCCTCCTGGACTCACAGAAGAAAGCACAGGGCAGCAAGTCTCAGCACTGTGGCTCAGGTAGACCACTGCTTCCTTGTAGCATATTGATTCTATACTTTAATTTTACCTTTGAATAAAAATCCTTTCTTTTGCTATTTGTGTATAGTTCTTCAATTCCTTGAACAGGATATAAATAACCTGGGAGACCTGGTCCTGACAGTTACCACTGGCAACACTAGGGGTAAGCCTGTGAGAGACTATAGATACCCAGGTTGGAAGAAGACCTGGATGCAGATGCTCACAGAAAGTAAAGGAGAAACATTATATATAAAAAAAGTCAAAAGTCTTTACATTCTCTGTGCTTTCTTATGCTGAGCAGTGAGGGAAGGTTCCTCAGAGATGACATTCAACCCAAAATTCGAACAGCAAATTTTAAGTGATTACAAAATAAGACGATTAGACCAAGTGTGGTTCAGAAGCTTTGGTCCAACAACTATGAAAAGGGGCTGTTCCTACTCTGAAGGTTGATGAACTAAAAAAGGCACCCAGAGACCTCTAGAAACTGTATTCTTCAAGAAAAATGACAAAATGCTTCACTATCAGGGTTTATAACTCAATACTAAGCTGGAGAGTCAGTTGGGTGAGGAAGAAGAATCAAAGTCTCATCTGCCATGAAGTTAAGTTTAGTCCTGAATGTGGAGCCATCCCTTTGATAGGACAATACTTTGATCCATTTTGGCAGGACACTACAACTTATATATTGATAAAATGATGCAAACTGTGTTGAATCTGGAACAAACAACTGGTAAAAAGCATAGGTTAGCACTCAAAGACCTACATTATTTAAGGGATGTGGGGTGTTTTAGTATTTCATTGCTATAAAGAGACCCCCATGACCAAGAAAACTCTTATAAAGGATAACATTTAATTGAAGATAGCTTTCAGTTTCAGAGGTCCAGTCAATTATCATAGCAGGAAGCATGGTAGCAGGCAAGCAGACATAGTGCTGAAAAAGCCAAGAGTTCTACATCTTGATCCGAAGACAGTTAAGAGGACACTCTCGTTCTACAGTGGATGAAGCTTGAGCATTAGGAGACCTCAAAGGCCCCCACCTTACAGTGGCACACTTCCTCCAACAAGGCCATGCCTATTTGACAAGGTCATACCTCCTAATAGTGCAACTCGTCTTGTTTTGGTGTTGGTGGTAGTAGTGTGTGTGTGCGTATGTGTGTTTGTATGTTTTCTTTCACTCCTTTGGTTTTTCTGATGTAATTATTTATTGTCTATGATTTTTGGGTTTAGTTAATCTCCTTGGATTGGATTTTTCCTTTAGTATCTTATGTAGGGTTGGATTTGTGGATAGAGATTGTTTAGATCTGGCTTTTTATCTTGAAATATCTTGTTATCTTCATCTATGGCAATTGAAAGTTTTACTGAGTATAATAGTCTAGGCTGGCATCTGTGGCCTTTTAGAGTCTGTAAGACATATGTTCAGACACTTCTGGTTTTTAGAGTCTCTGTTGAGGTGTAGGGTATAATTCTGATATATATGCATTTATATGTTACTTGGCCTGTTTTCTTTGAAGATTCTAATATTCTTTCTTTATTCTGTACATTTAGTGTTTTGATTATTATGTGGTGGGGGAGACTTCTTTTCTGGTCCAATATAAGTCTCTTGTACATGTATAGGCATCTTTTTCTTTATATTAGAGAAATTTTCTTCTTTGATTTTGTTAAATACATTTTTTGAGTTTTTCAGCTGGGAATCTTCTCCATCTTATATTCATATTGTTTTTAGCTTTGGTCTTTTCATATTGTACCAGATTTCCTGGAAGTGTGTCAGTAGTTTTTAAGATACAATATTTTCTTTGACTGATACATCTATTTCTTCTATCATATCTTCAACCCCTTATATTCTCTCTTCCATCTCTTGTATTCTGTTGGTGATGCTTGCATCTGTAGTTTTTGTTTACTTACCTAGATTTTCCACTTCCAGAATTCCTCCAGTTCATGTTTTCTTTATTGCTTCTATTTCCATTTCAGATATTAGACAGTTTCCTTCATTTATTTGTTTGTTTGTTTGTTGACTTTCTTGGCATTCTTTGAGGAATTTGTTGATTTCCCCAGTTTTTTGTATATATATATTTTTCTCAGTTTCTTTAAGGGTTTTATTCATTTCCTCCTTAAGAACCTCTGTCATCTTCATAAAGTTGGTTTTAAGATCATTTTACTGTGTTTCAGCTGCATTGGAATATTCAGGACTTGCTCTCATAGCATAGCTTGGCCCTAGTGGTATCATATTTTCCTGGCTATTGTTGATGTGGTGTTTAGACATCTGGATTTGAGATGATTATAGGTCTAGGTGTTGATATTTGAGTTTATCTTTGTTGAATGCGTGTTTTGTCCCTTGGTTTCTGTTTCTTTACTCTTCTGGGCTTTATGACCTGGGTTTCTGACATCCTGCTTGACCTCTTATCCACTAGGGAGTCTCTGAACAGTTTGGGGTTGATTTCTAGCAACTTGATTGGCCTTTGGTTTAGTGAGGGGTTTCTGTTCTTCTGAGTATTGTGGCTTGTACCTGAGCATATGGAGTCTGTTCTGACTGGTGTGGCATACAGCCAAGCATCTGGAGATGGCTAGAATTGGGGGCAAGAGTCTGGGCATGGGGTTGGTGGTGAAATGGGAGGCAGTAGGAGTCTTGGGGAACCAACTTTAGGGTGTGGGCCCTTCAGCTAGCATAAGGTTACTCACCTGCTCTTCTAACTGGTTTGACCTACTCCTGAGTAGCTAGAATCTGCCAGAATTAGAAACAAGGGCCTGGTCATGGGCTGTATGGCGTGGTGTGGCTGGGTAAGGTGGTAGAATGGGTTTTATGGAGCTGAGTCAATGAAATAGAGCACTTCAGCTGACAGGGGCTCACTTACCTGTCCTTGTGACTGTTATAGCATGCACCTGAGCAACCAGAGTCTAATGGAATTGAGAGCAGGTGACTTGCCATTGGTTGGGTGATGGGGTATGTTGGGGAAGAAGTAGAATAAGTCTAATGAGTGGGATTCTTTAGCTGGCAAGACTGGACTTAACTTCATTATACTTCTTGGTGCTCCTGTTTTCCTCTGTACTGTACATTTTGTATTTCACTTCCTTAGTTTGCTCATTTTCATTATCATTCTATATGAGTTACTATTAATAACCATATCCCACACTACTAGGCTGTTTTTAAATATCCACTGCCAATGACATTCATCCAAAACACTTCAATTTCATCCTAAGCAGATATTTTTTTTTTAGACAAAGGCAGAAAGCAGCCATGTTCATACCAAAGCATCCCAGGAATGGTCTCTAAACCACTTACTAATATTCTCCTCATCTGAAATCTCATGAACTGGGCCATCCAAATCCACATTGATCTCAGTACCACTGGTTTCTGCACTCTTAACTGGTAAAAGTCTTTGTGGTGGTTTGAATATGCTTGACCCATAGGAAGTGGCACTATTAAGAAGTGTGGCCTTGTTGGAGGAAGTATGTCACTGTAGGTGCGCTTTGAGGTCTGTGATAGACTATGGGGATACTTGAAGTTGGACTAAACATATTTTGTATTTTGCTATGGCTAGATATGGCCCTCATAGACTCATGTGTTAGAACAAGCCTATGGGGTCAGGGAGTGGAATGGGATAGTTTGAATATACCTGGCCCATGGGAAAAGACAATATTAGGAGGTGTGGCCTTGTGATTAGGGTGGCCTTGTTGGAGGAAGTGTGCCACTGAGATGGTGGACTTTGAGGTCTTCTAGTGCTCAAGCTCCATCCAGTGCAGGAGCTACCCTCCTTCTGATTGCCTGAAGATAAAAGTTTCTTTTTGGCTACCTTCAGCTCAAGAAGGTAGAACTCTTAGCTCCTCCAGCACCATGTCTATCATCATGCTGCCATGCTTCCTGCAATGTTGATAATAGACTGAGTATCTGAAACTGTAAGCCAGCCCCAATTAAATGTTCTTCTTTAGAAAAGTTGCCGTGGTTATGGTGTCTTTTCACAGCAACAAAATCCAAACTAAGACACTCAGTAAGCTCTGCTTAATTAAGGTGTTCAACTGATTTTCTCATCCAAAATCCACATCATTATGTTAACAAGCGTCATCATCATGCCTATCACTTAAATTCCCCACACCCTGGTACCAACTTCTCTCTTAGTCAGTGTTCTATTGCTGGGAAGAGACACCATGACCATGGCAACTCTGATAAAGAAAAGCATTTAATTGGGACTTAATTACAATATCAGAGGTTTAGTCTATTGTTATCATGGTGGGTAGCATGATGACATTCATCAAGACATGGTATTGGAGAAGTACCTAATAGTTCTATATCTACAGACAACAGGAAGAAAGAGAATCTATGGACATAGAATGGGATTTTTGAAACCCCAAAGTCTATCCACAGTGATATACTTCCTCTAACAAAGACCACACCTCCTAATCCTTCTGATCCTTTCAAAGGGTTTCATGACCTAATGACTAGGCATTTAAAGATATGAGCCAATGTGGCCATTCTTATTCAAACCACCACACTTACTGCAGGAATATACAGCTGCTATAAATTCTTGATTGCAATAGTTTGTCATGATATTGTTATATTCAAAACATGTAGTTTTATAGCCCTTCTCCTTATTTTCTGGCTCTTATGTTCTTTCATCTCTGGTTTTTTTTTTTTTTTTTTTTTTTTTTGCCCCTGTGCCTTAGTGATTATAGAAATGTCTTCCCTGGGTTCCATCACTCATTTGGCATTTATTTTCAGCATCCTATGAAGTCTCTGCATTCACTACCATTGACTGAGAATGATGGTTTCTCTAAGATTGAAAGTAGCACTTGTCTGTGGGTGTAAACAAAAGTATTTAAAAGTACTATGTCATTTAGCTAAACAACAGTGCTTAGTTTGCCACTACAGCCTGTGGTCTTCTTTACTATTGATTTTTGTAGTGGAATTTTAATCCAGCAACATGGCTGCTCTGGCAAGGGATCAAATCCAAAGACCTTCTGGATCTATGTGATCTGGCTGGACAGCAGACATGCCCTTAATATATACATTTAATTCTTAACATTGAAGCTTAAGTTAGTTTGTAGACAAAAGCAGCCATGTTTGAAATTGATGGGGGGGGG
>JAPYYD010003573.1:0-13987 GCA_028551405.1 Uromys caudimaculatus | reverse complement strand
GGACCCATGGTTCGGACCACATATGTGGCAAAGGATGACCTCGATGGCCATCAGGGAGAAAGGAGAGGCCCTTGGGCCTGAGGGTGTTAGTGGCCCCAGTAAAGGGGAATGTCAAGGTGGGAATATGGGGATGGGTGGGCGGGTGGGTGGGAGGTGGAATTCCCTCATAGAGGCGGGGATGGGGAGGGGATAGGGGGTTTCCAAAGAGGCGACCCAGAAAAGGGGAAACATTAGAAATGTAAATAAAGAGGCGGGTTGGGGAGGGGACGGGGGGTATCCAAAGAGAAGACTCAGAAAAGGGGAAACATTGGAAATGTACATAAAGCATCAAAAATAAAAAAGGAGGAAAACAAACAAACAAACAAACAAACAAACAAAAAGAAATGTAAATAAAGTATCAAAAAAAAAAAAAAAAAAAAAAGAATGGCATCCTAGCCAAATCAATAAGCTTCCAGTTCAATGACAGACAGTTTCTAATAAAATTAAAGTGCAGGTGAAATGTAAATAAAGTATCAAAAAAAAAAAAAAACCAACAAACCAAAAAACCCCAACAGTTTCAAAGAACAATGATAAACATTAACCAAAGGTGGGGAATTAAAGCGCAGAAGATTAATAAAAAACATCCAAGGCTGTCCTTGGGCTTCTACATGTAAGCCCATAGAAGTATATATTCACACATACATGTATTACACACATGGGGGGGGAGACAGAGAAAGATAGAGACAGAGACAGAGACACAGAATCTGGGGCACTAAGATAGTGTACAGGTGATTCTGATAAAAGTTGTTTACATTCTACCCTTGTGGAAAATGTTGCCAAATAATATAAAAAAGAAAACATTAACAAATACTTTTAGTTAAAATAACTTAAAATGTTTCTTTTCTTTTTTTTTTCTTTTCACCTTTCTTCATTTTAAGGACTACACTGAAAAATTAATTTTAATTTTTATAATATAATTTTATTTTTTGTGGATGTAACATGTTACATTAACTTGTCCAGGGATATCCAAGAGACTCCCAAAATATACAGCTCATTGCTTTGTCCTTGGGTACACCTCAGAAATCGAATGTCAAATCATGTTGCTAAAGACACTATGTACTTCAGAAACATGGCTCAAAGACTTCTGAGCTGGAACCAACCTAAAAGCTCTCTCTATGGGAACTAACTTTTCAAGTATCAGAAGATGCCATACAAGCTTCCAAAGGAGTGAGGCAACCAACAATCTTACCCAACTATAATGCCTATGAACCCTATGACCAGCATGGCATGATAATCCTAAAGGTGCAGTAGTAGCATACATACCTTGGTAACAACTAACAGCTCTCTAATTGGACTGAAGACCTAAACAACAAGAAGATCATGCCTCATACTGGAAACCTAGCTAACTACTCAGTGCTAGTGAAGTCATGGTTATAAGAGAAGAATTTACAACCATGAATTTACTAAATCAGCATAATCCCTAACAACCATGTATAAAAATTTGTCCTTATACTGATAGTTAAGTGTATCCTTCACCCGCCATTAAGGAAACTTCTATTTGCAACAGATGGAGGCCATTATAGAAAAAACACAATCAATCAAGAGACAGAGTTGTAGAGCTCATTATCAGTGGATATATCTAAACATCATTCTGCTACCTAAGGCTAAGGGAATGTTGTGGAAGTGGGGTAAAGGAGGTTACTTGAAGAAACAGAATATCAGGAAGTTTGCCGTGAGTTCTAGTAAAATCAGAAGCTACACCCAAAAGTCTTACCAATATGATGATTCAAATGCAATTGGAACAAGGATGATACCAAGAAGCATGCCAAACTAGCCAGAGAAAATTACTGGGCCCCACACAAATAATAATTGGCAACTGAGCAAACTAGGAAAAGAAAAGTGTCCTTCTCCAATGAAGAACACATAGATTGGATGTCAAGTGTCAACAGGTCAGCTCTGAAAACTTACATATACAGATTATCACATGGAATAAAGTTATTATACATATATGCATAGGTATAGGGGAATATACATGTATGTATGTGTGTGTGCAAGTGTGTGGGTGTTTGTGTGTGTGTATGTCTATGAAATAACAATTATTTTTTTAGATACTTTATTTACATTTCAAATGTTTTCCCCTTTCCAGGTCTCCCCTTTGGAAACCCCCTATCCTATTCCCCATCCCCCTGCATCTATGAGGGTATTCACCCACTCACCCACCCACTCCCATCTTCCCTCCCTGGCACTCCCCTATACTGGGACATCTAACACCCTCAGACCCAAGGGCTTCTCCTGCCAATGATGTCCAACAAGTTCCTCCTCTGCCACATATGTGGCCAGTACCATGGGTCCCTCCGTGTGTATTCTTTGGCTGGTGATCCAGTCTCCAGGAGCACCGGGGGGTCAGGCCAGTTGAAACTGTTGCTCCCTCCATGGGGCTGCAAACTCCCTCAGTTCCTTCAGTCCCTTCTCCAACTCCTCTATCTGGGACCCCACACTCAGTCCAATGGTTGCTGTGAATTGAATCTTGGACACTCTGAATTTTTGTGCTAATATCCACTTATCAGTGAGTACATACCGTGCTCATTCTTTTGTGACTGAGTCACTTCACTCAGGATGATATTTTCAAGTTCCATCCATTTGCCTAAGAATTTCAAAAAGTCATTGTTTTTAATAGCTGAGTAGTACTCCATTGTGTAAATGTACCACATTTTCTGTATCCATTCCTCTGTTGAGGGACATCTGGGTTGTTTCCAGCTTCTGGCTATTATAAATATGGCTGCTATGTACATAGTGGAGCATGTGTCTTTATTACATGTTGGAGCATCTTCTGGGTATATGCTCAGGAGAAGTATAGCTGGGTCCTCAGGTAGTATGATGTCCATTTTTTCTGAAGGTCCCCCAAACTGATTTCCAGAGTGGTTGTACCAGCTTGCAATCCCACCAACAGTGGAGGAGTGTTCCTCTTTCTCCACATCCTCGCCAGCATCTGCTGTCACCTGAGTTTTTGATCTTAGCCATTCTGACTGGTGTGAGGTGGAATCTCAGACTTGTTTTGATTTGCATTTCCTTGATGACTAAGGATGTTGAGCATTTCTTTATGTGCTTCTCAGGCCTGCGAACTTCCTCAGTTGAGAATTCTCTGTTTAGCTCTGTTCCCCATTTTTTGATGGGGTTATTTGGTTTTCTGGAGTCTAACTTCTTGAGTTACTTGTATATATTGGATATTAGCCCTCTATAGGACTTAGGATTGGTAAAGATCTTTTCCCAATCTATTGGTTGCCCTTTTGTCCTATTGACAGTCTCCTTTGCTTTACAGAATCTTAGCAATTTCATGAGGTCCCATTTGTCTCTTCTTGATCTTAGAGTATAAGTCATTGGTGTTCTGTTCAGGAACTTTTCCCCTGTACCCATGCGTTTGAGGCTTTTCCCCACTTTCTCTTCTATTAGAGTCAGTGTATCTGTTTTTATGTGGAGGTCCTTGATCCACTTGGACTTGAGCTTTGTACAGGGAGATAGGAATGGATCAATTTGCATTCTTCTGCATGTAGACCACCAGTTGAACCAGCACCATTTGTTGAAAATGCTGTCTTTTTTTTCCACTGGGTGGCTTTAGCTCCTTTGTCGAAAATCAAATGACCATATGTGTGTGGGTTCATTTCTGGGTCTTCAATTCTATTCCATTGATCTACCTGCCTGTCACTGTACCAGTACCATGCAGTTTTTATCACTACTGCTCTGTAGTACAGCTTGAGGTCAGGGATGCTGATTCCCCCAGAAGTTCTTTGGTTGAGAATAACTTTTGCTATCCTGGGTTTTTTGTTGTTCCAAATGAATTTGAGAATTGCTTTTTCTAAGTCTATGAAGAATTGAGTTGGAATTCTGATGGGGATTGCATTGAATCTGTAGATTGCTTTTGGCAGGATGGCCATTTTTACTATATTAATCCTTCTGATCCATGAGTGTGGCAGATCTTTCCACCTCCTGAGGTCTTTGATTTCTTTCTTCAGAGACTTGAAGTTCTTGTCATACAGGTCTTTCACTTGTTTCGTTAGAGTCCCACCAAGATACTTTATATTGTTTGTGACAATTGTGAAGGGTGTCATTTCCCTAATTTCTTTCCAGCCTGTTTATCCTTCGAGTATAGGAAGGGTACTGATTTGTTTGAGTTAATTTTATATCCGGTCACTTTGCTGAAGTTGTTTATCAGCTGCAGCAGTTCTCTGGTGGAGTTTTTTGGGTCACTTAAGTATAAGATCATATCATCTGCAAATAGTGATATTTTGATTTCTTCCTTTCTAATATGTATCCCTTTGAAATCCTTTTGTTTTCTAATTGCTCTAGCTAGAACTTCAATTATTATATTGAATAGATAGGGACAGAGAGGGCAGCCTTGTCTAATCCCCGATATTAGTGAGATTGCTTCGAGTTTCTCTCCATTCTGTTTGATGTCGGCTACTGGTTTGCTGTATTTTGCTTTTACTATGTTTGGGTATGGGCCTTGAATTCCTGATCTTTCCAGGACTTTTATCAGAAAGGGATGTTGAATTTTGTCAAATGCTTTTTGAGTATCTAATGAAAGGACCATGTGGTTTTTTCTTTCAGTTTGTTTATGTAGTGGATTATATTGATGGATTTCCAGGTATTGTACCATCCTTGCATCCCTGGGATGAAGCCTACCTGATCATGATGAATGATTGTTTTGATGTGTTCTTGGATTCGGTTTGTGAGAAATTTATTGAGTATGCCTTTGCTGTGCATGAGCACACTGGTTGGTTTTCCTGGATGATCTTGCTGATAAATGAAAAAACTGCAGCTGTTTTATTTCTGATTATTTTGTTTTTCCTACTAGTCTACATCAATCAAGTCAGACATTCAGTGACCACACTCATGGTCAATGTTTACACTTTCAAATTAAAACAGAAAGGGGGAGATGCTGGAATCTACATGCTCATGAGAAAGGGATGGTATGACACGGTTCCTGCCCCTGGAGAAGAGCCAGCAGGGTATTGCCTCAACAGATGTGGATGATTGCTAGGCAAAAGGCTTGTTTGTATATTTTACTTCATATTTATTCTTGGGGGAATGTCCTCTCTGTCAAAGTTAATGATTCCATGACAATCAAAGACAGCAGGAGTCTAGGAGGCAAGGGTATGTCTAATGTCCTTAGCAAAATGATAAACACTGTGACTTTCAGGATAGCTCTTTTTTTAATAAAGATTTATTTATTTATTTTATGTATGTGAGTACAATGCCGCTGTCTTCAGACACTCCAGAAGAGTGCATTGGATCCCCACTACAGATGGCTGTGAGCCACCATGTGGTTGCTAGGAGTTGAAATCAGGACCTCTGGAAGAGCAGTCAGTGCTCTTAACTGCTGAGTCATCTCTCCAGCCCTCAGGATAGCTCTTAAGGCTGTGGAAAAGAACTAAAAAATATGAATTCAAAAATACATAAACAGGATTTCTCAACTATGCAAAATATAAGGATCCAATAGGAGTTATATAAAGGGCTTCACAAACCTAAAGAAACAGAAGCAGCTACACTATGAGCCAGCATATCAGAAAGATATTAAAGAAAGGGATAAAGAGATCTGGGGAGTGGTAATTGCAGTGAAAGATCCCACCCAGATAAGTTTATTGTTTGTCCTTACAAGGGCACAGTTTGGGACAGAGTGAGGTTAGGCCCAGGTATAGTGGGAATGGTAATATCAGAGCAAGGTCCCACCCAGATAGTTTATTGTCTCTGTTTACAAAGGCAGGCAGATCTCTGAATGAATCTGCCATGTTAAAAAACATGTACTTGCTTTCCTTTGCTAAGAATCAAGTGGTCATAAAATGCTCACTCATGGTATAATCAAAAGGGAACCTGGGGTGGACAATTAAACTGATATGTAAATAGAAGACTAGGCTTTTGCCGGTGAGAGTTGAGTTATCTTGCTGAGCTGTGTGGAAAGCCAGCAGGAGTAGAACACAAGGTTGTATAGGCTTGTACTCCACCATTGACTTCGAGTTGTTCTTTTTGCCACTCCCTGTCTTAGTCAGGGTTTCTATTCCTGCAAACATCATGACCAATATGCAAGTTGGAGAGGAAAGGGTTTATTGAGCTTACACTTCCATGCTGCTGTTTATCACCAAAGGAAGTCAGGACTGAAACTCAAGCAGGTCAAGGAGCAGGAGCTGATGCAGAGGCCATAGAGGAATGCTGCTTACTGGCTTGCTTCCCCTGGTTTGCTCAGCCTGCTTTCTTATAGAACCCAAGACTACCAGCCCACAGATGGTACCACCCACAAGGGACCCTCTGTCCTTGATCACTAATTGAGAAAATGCCCTACACCGGGATCTTATAGAGGCATTTTCTCAACTGAAGCTCCTTTCTCTGTGATAATTCCAGCTTGTGTCAAGTTGACATACAAACTAGCCAGTACACAGCCTTTCCTCAGATCCCCTCTCCAAGCAGAGGTTGGTCCTTGGTAGAAAGATGGATAGTGTTTTGTAATCTAATCTGTTACTATGTCTGTTTATTGGGTTATTGGGACTATTAATAGTCACAGTTATTTATTACCATTTTTATTAATTCTTGGTATTTTATTATTGCATTGTAGGCATTTTCCCTTTTTTAAACTGACTTCTGGGATTGTTTATTACTTGTGTCATCTTGGGTCTAGACAATACCTTCAAAGTGAACTTTTCCTTCTAGTGCCATCTGTAGAGCTGAACTGGTAGATAGAAATTGCTTAAATTTGTTTTTGTAATGGAATGTTGTGATTGACAGTTTTGCTAGGTATAGTAGTCTGTTCTGTTATCTGTGGTTTCTCAAAGTTTGTAAAACATACATCTGGGCCCTTCTGGCCTTCAGAGTCTTCAGTGAAATGTCACGTGTTATTACAATGGGCCCACTTTTAAATGCCAGTTTCTTTTCTTTTCTTTTCTTTTCTTTTCTTTTCTTTTCTTTTCTTTTCTTTTCTTTTCTTTTCTTTTCTTTTTTCCTTTTCTCTCTCTCTCTCTCTTTCTCTCTCTCTCTCTCTCTCTCTCTCTCTCTCTCTCTCTCTCTTTCTTTCTTTCATCCTTTTCTTTTGTTCTATACATTTAGTGTGTTCATTATTATTTGTCATGGGCAGTTTATTTTCTGGCGTTGTCATTTTGTTGTTCTGGATGCTTCTTGTCCTTTGATAGGAATCTCTTTCTTCAGCTTGGGGTAATTTTTCTCACAAATTGTATGAAAAGTCTTTCTTTGTCTCTGACCTGGATTTGTTTCCCTTCCTCTGTACTTGTTATTTGTATTGTCTCAGATTTTCTGGATGTTTTGTACCAAGATTATTTTTATTTTCTAGATTTCACATTTTCTTTGACTGACTTATCAATTTCTTCCACCTTGTCTTCAGATCTGAGAGTATCTCTTCTGTGTCTTTTCATCTATTGGTAAGCATTACCTCTGAGCTTTATGTTTGCCTTCCTGCATTTTTTACTTCCTTCTTTTTCATTTTTTTTTTTTTTGGTGTGTATGTATGTGTGTGTGTTTCCATTTATTTGTTAAATTCTACTTTCATGTCTTGAGGGTTTTTTTTTTGTTATTTTATTTGTCTCTTTGTGTTTTCACAATCATTATTAAGGCATTTATATAATTGCTATTTTGAGGTCCATGTCATCTGTATCAGTTAATTGCTTTTTCTGGACCCACCACAATAAGGTTGGTGGCTTCTAGAAGAGGCACATTATTTTGTTTATTCATGTTTGTGTTTTGGTGTTGAGATATAGACATCTGGAGTTATAATATTGAAGTGGTCCTGTCAGAGATTCCTGGTTTGGTGTTTGTTGGATGGGTGTTCCATTCTGTGTGTGTTGCTTTCCATTCAGCATACAATGACTGTGGAATCCATGGTAGAAAATGTTTCTGTGGGTATGTAACACAAGGAAATGGAGATGGGCTGGAAGGAAAAGGTGAAAGGGCTGTAGGAATGCACTAGAAATAGCCTGGCTCTGCATCAAGAGGCAAATTTCCATGGAATGAAGATGGGATTGGAGGAGGAACTGCTGTGTGAAGGCTGCTGTAGTATTAAGAGTAAATCTGGGGAATCCAGAATGGAAGACAGGAATTATAACAAAGTTTGTCTTCCTGAGTACTAGCCTACTCTAGCCTCTGGAGCCTATGGTACAGAGTAATACCATGGGTAGGTGGGCGTATAAAATAATGGAGATGGACTTGAAATAAAGGTTGTAAAGAGCGGCTTCAAAACTATATACTTTTTGTTGGTAAAGACATTAAAAGTAAACTTGTTTGAATGTGCTCACTTTATGATGGAAATCATCAATTAGATTAATAAATGAGTACATATTCTGGAACATGTGGATACTATAATACAATTAGTGAACATTTCCATGTCTTTGGCACTGACACCCATCATGTCCAGAACATGTGACCATAGTCCAATTCTTGTTGTGGTATGGCTGTATAAATCTTCTAAGTGTGTTCTGCCAGGCCTACATGCCAATAATTTTTTTTTAACAAAATGATGATTATATGGTGAACTGTTGTGTGAGACAGTTACCTTGCATGGGTGAGGATCCACCCCATAAGTTTCCAATGTATGAGCTTTCAAGAGTAAGTTGAATTCAGCAATCGCTGGGCTCTGTCCTCTAAAATGACAAGCACAGAAAACAAATTAGAGAATTCATGTGAAACACAATCAATAGAAAAAGTAGTCCCTTTAATCAATCAAATGTTACTTTCTAAGTTAAATATAGAATAAAGATCTTTACATTAATATCACTGAGTACATCTATCAGTGTTTCTCACCATGTAGAACCCTTTATGAATGTCATATTTTGTAGCTAACTGTACAAAAATATACTACCATATATTTCCCATACTCCCATGAGTATAGAGTTAGTCAATGTTATCAAGTTACCAGTAACGATGTCCCACAAATTAAATACTCAAATAAAACAAAACTCAAAATCTTTTCTTTACTACTTATTTTAAAAGACTAATCAGGATGAATATTTCTTATTCAGACCAAAAAGTTGATAATCTTGTTCTTCTGTTAACAATTCTAAACAGAACTTTCTGGGTACAAAAAAAATTTAAATAATTGTACAAAGAGCTCTGGATCATCAGAGGAATTTTCAGACATTAATTCAAGAACTTTCCCCTATTTTGGTAAACATGCTGCAGAGAAAGGGGGGGTTAGCAAATACAGATTCAGGAAGAACTGCCTTGTAAACCGAGACTATGTTCTATTTCAAAGATCCAGCTCTGACTCCCATGAACGTCTCACATGTACTACGGAGAATCCAAGCCACTCCCATTACTAAGTATGATGACTCAGTGCATAATGTGCTTGTTGTTAAAGGATGAGGACTTGAGTTTGAATTCATAAAACTCACGTAAAAGACAGACATAATAGTATGCACCTATTGCAACATGCGTGATGGAGAGAGAAGAATCCCTGGAAAATCTCCCAGACCAGCTAGTATAGTGTACATAGCAGTGAAAAACAAGACTCTTCCTCAAATAAAGTGGAAAGCAAGTAGAGACACCCAGTGCTGTCTCTACACTGTTCTGTGCCACTCTGGAAGCATACAACTATACTCACACAAAGAAACACACACACACACACACACACACACATACACACACACACACACACACACACAGAGGGAGAGAGAGAGATACAGACAGAGACAGAGACAGAGAGCCTAGCCCCTGAATGACTTGCCTCACATGTTCTCAGCATGTCACCATCTCTAGTGTGACAACAGAACAGAGCTAAACATGATTGTGCCATGCTCTTGAATCTATAATAGTGAGAGTTAAAAAGATCTATTTCTAAATATAGCACCCAGCCTCTAGTATTTTGCAATAACAATAGGAAATGAAATAGACTTCCTACATGGTATTTTTGTGACTATGCCTCCACCTTTTTTATGATATCTAATTTCTAATCACCAAACTTAATATCAGATGGCAGCAAGTTCCAGAGCTGCCCAACCACAGAGGATATTAAATTCCTGTATCTCTGCTAATCAGAGGTTGCTATCCAAGGTATGCATAGGAAAGTCACAGCATGGGAGAAAAATATCAGCAATGTGGTACCAAAAAATGTACTAGTATCTAAAATACTTTAAAAACTCCTAATAATGAACAAATGTTTTAAAAAATACAGATAACGCTGGGCAGTGGTGGTGCACAGCACACCTTTAATCCCAGCACTTGGGAGGCAGAGGCAGGTGGATTTCTGAGTTCGAGGACAGCCTGGTTTACAGAGTGAGTTCCAGGACAGCCAGGGCTACATAGAGAAACTCTGTCTTGAAAAAACCCCCCAAAAAATAAAATAAAATAAAAATAAAAATAAAAATAAAAATAAAAATAAAAAAATAAAACAAAACAAAACAAAACAAAAAAACCCCCAGATAACCAAGAAAAAATGGACCAATGTCTTGACACACACTAAACAAGTAGGCAGTATAATCACTCAACAACAATATAAAAATATGCTAATCCTCTTTACAATAAACAAAACGTAACTTAAAACTATAAGAAACCATTAACATATCTGGGCATACTAAAACTAAAAAGACTGATAAAAGCTAGCACTGGTGATAGTGAACAACAAAAACAAATTCACTCTGCTGATTAGGAAAAGCAAGTTGGTATAAGTAAAATAGAAAACAATTCTGGCACTATTTGCTAAAATATATTTATGATAAATTATAACAATTTCACTCCTAGTTCTATATGCAACACAATTGTATGCATTATTCCAAGAAATATATGCTTCATATAATAGCATTTGTAATAGAAAAATAGAGAAAGCAATGTGAATGTACATCTATTAACATTAGAGTAGATATAAGATATAATACTGCTCAGCCTTAAAAATAAATAAATCAAAAGAACTGACATACAGAAAATGGGTTAATATCACAAGTACGAAGAATCAAAGAACCTAGACACACTGATAAGTACTGAATGCCTGTTTTCATAAGTTTAAAAAGAAAGCAAACTGAAAATAAAACTAAAGTATTAAAGTTCATATTCATCATACTCTCATGTTCTAAATTTAAATTTAATGTGATTTGAGTTGATTTTTATATAGTTATATAGAATTTATATAGTTGCTGGCTAGTTTTATGTCAAGTTGACACAGGCTAGTGTCATCAGAGAAGAGGAAGCTTAGATTAAGAAAGTACCTCCACCTGTGCCCTGAGTAGACTTTGGGCTCGAACTCCTCAGCCAGTCCCACAAGACCCACATAATATGCCACTCCCAGGTGCTCTAACATGCCCAGGATCACAGGATCACAAGGTTCCAAAACCTTGGTCACACCAGGATCTCAGGGTCCCAGAAGCAACTTGACTCCCAGGAGCTCTGCCACACCCAGGATCTCAGGATCCCAGGATCCCAGAGACAGTTGGTCTCTGAGGAGTTTTAACACAACCAGGATCACAGGAAGGACAGGCTCCAGTCAGATAAAGGGAGGGCAGGTAGCACTAGAGGTAACTAACTAGCAGGAGCCAAGCACAAGAACATAAGCAACAGAAACCAAGGTTACTTGGCATCACCAGAACCCAATTCTCCCACCATAGCAAATCCTGGAGACATCATCACACGAGAAAAGCAAGATTCAGATCTAAAATTACTTCTCATGATAGAGGACATTAAAAAGGACATAAATAACTCCCTCAAGGAAATACAGAACACAGGTAAACAGTTAGAAGCCCTTAAAGAGGAAACACAAAAAGCTCTTAAAGAATTATAGCAAAACACAACCAAACAGGTGAAGGAAATGAACAAAACCATCCAGGATCTAAAAATGGAAATAGAAACAATGAAGAAATCACAAAGGGAGACAACTTGGGAGTTAGAAAACCTAGGAAAGAAATCAGGTGTCATAGATGCAAGCATCACCAACAGAATACAAGAGATAGAAGAGAGAATCTCAGGTGCAGAAGATACCATAGAAAACATTGACACAACAATCAAAGAAAATGCAAAATGCAAAAATATCCTCACTCAAAACATCCATGAAATCCAGGACACAATGAGAAGACAGAACCTAAGGATAATAGGCATAGAAGAGAGTGAAGATTCACAGTGTAAAGGGCCAATAAATATCTTCAACAAAATTATAGAAGAAAACTTTCCTAACCTAAAGAAAGAGATGCCCATGAACACACAAGAATCCTACAGAACTCCAAATGACTGAACCAGAAAAGAAATTCCTCCCATCACATAATAATTAAAACACCTAATGCACAAAACAAGGAAAGAATATTAAAAGCAGTAAGGGAAAAAGGTCAAGTAACATTTAAAGGTAGACCTATCAGAATTACACCAGACTTCTCATCTGGGAAGATGAAAGCTAGAAGATCCCGGGCAGATCTTATACAGACCATAAGAGAACACAAATGCCAGCCTAGGGTACTATACTCAGCAAAACTCAATTACCATAGATGGAGAAAACAGGATATTCCATGACAAAACCAAATTTTTACAATATCTTTTCACAAATCCAGCCCTACAAAGGATAACAGATGGAAAAAGACAACACGAGGGAAACTACATCCTATAAAAAGCAAGAAAGTAATCTTTCAACAATCCCCAAAGAAGATAACCACACAAATGTAATATAACCTCTAACAACAAAATTAGCAGGAAGTAGCAATCACCTTTCCTTAATATTTCTTAACATCAATAGACTCAATTCCCCAATAAAAGTCCATAGACTAAGAGACTGGATATGTAAATAGGATCCAGCATTTTGCTGCACACAGGAAACATACCTCAGTGACAAAGAAAGACACTACCTCAGAGTAAAAGGTTGGAAAACAATTTTCCAAGCAAATGGTCCCAAGAAACAAGCTGGAGTAGACATTCTAATATTGAATAAAATCAACTTTTAACCAAAAGTTATCAAAAAAGATAAGGAAGGACACTTCATACTAGTCAAATACAAATATTTAAGGGGTAATTTCAGCAAGTGTTATAGGTATCTGATGAATCTCAGTGTAATGGCCTTGGGAAATGGTGCTCTTTGCTCAGAGTGAAGCTAACATATCTTCAAGGGAGAACATTGGAGGTATTTGAATTTTATGTTCACATTAAGGAGGTGAGTCCTGTATATTTTAGAAGATTCGTATTTATTTTCTCTGATTTTAGTCAGGCGTTGTCAACTTATTTCCAGTTGAGTGTGACAGTCATAAGGTTTTCGTTTTTTTTTTTTTTTTTTTGAGACAGGGTTTCTCTGTATAGCCCAGGCTGTTCTGGAACTCACTCTGTAGACCAGACTGGCCTCGAACTCAGAAATCCACCTGCCTCTGCCTCCCAAGTGCTGGGATTAAAGGTGTGTACCACCACTGCCCCGCATAAAGGTTTTTAAAGCCTACGGAAAACAAGTAACATTAAATGTGTGATTTATGAGATTAGGTAGTGTGCTATTTTGACTGAAGTCAACTTTTCTTTGTGATTTCAAAGGAAAAAAATGAATGGCTTATAAAAGTGTAAGAGTAGGGGCGACGGCCGGAAACCTCAGCTTGGGCCACAGGGCTCAACAGCTAATCAGCGCCGGGACAAAGATCCCTCTCAGATCGCAAGAGCCAAAAGAGGGCCAAAGACACGCCCCACAGCTCACCAGGTACTGCCCCGAACCCGCGAGACACAGGGACAGAGGTAGGCGGGCTTAGAAACCCCCCTGGATCCCAAAAGCCGGCGGCTGAGGCAGGAAACTTTTGCCTGGGACACTAGGAATCCATAGACAAGCAGCCCCGCGAGAAAATTCTCTCTCCCAGGAACGAGTAAAAGCCCCTAGCAGGGGCAACACGAGCCCCAGAGCTCACTGATTCCGCCCGCTTTTCGCGGGCCACAGAGACTGAAGGTCAGCAACTTCCAGGACCAAGATCAGACCTGGTGCCACAGCTCTCCAAACCCAAACACCTCTCAGAGAGAGCTGGTCTTCAAGGAGTACTGAAACAGAGACGTGCAGGAGGGGCAAGCCTCAACCAGACAG
>JAPYYD010003572.1:0-13987 GCA_028551405.1 Uromys caudimaculatus | reverse complement strand
TCTTGTATTCTGTTGGTGATGCTTACATCAATGGTTCCTGATCTCTTTCCTAGGTTTTCTAGCTCCAGGGTTGTCTCCCTTTGTGATTTCTTTATTGTTTCTATTTCTATTTTTAGCTCCTGGATAGTTTTGTGCATTTCCTTTGTGTGTTTGATTGTGTTTTCTTGAAATTCTGCCTGTTTGATTGAGTTTTCCTGTAATTCTTTAATGGATTTTTGTATTTCCTCTTGAAAGGCTTCTCGTTGTTTATCTCTGTTCTCTTGTATTTCTTTAAGTGTGTTATTCATTTCTTTCTTCATGTCTTCTATCATCATCATGAGAAATGATTTTAAATCTGAGTCTTGTTTTTCTGGTGTGTTGGGGTATCCAGGGCTTGCTGTGGTGGGAGAGCTGGGTTCTGATGGTGCCGAGTACTCTTGGTTTCTGTTCTTTATGTTCTTATCCTTGCCTCTTGCCATCTTGTTGACTCTGATGTTAGCTGATCTTTCTCTGTCTGGTTGTAGCTTCCACCTCCTGCAGGCCTCTGTGTCAGTACTCCTTGAAGACCAGCTCTCTCTGAGAGGTGTTTGGGTTTGGAGAGCTGTCGCACAGGGTCCACTGGCTTTTCCAAGCTCCTGGGAGGGTATCTTTCTCCGGAACTGGTTGGCTATGGACTGATACATATATTTCAACCTACTATATAAAGAAAATTTCCAAAAGGTGAGACAGAAAACAGAACTGAAAAATAGAGAAGAAAATTACAAGACTGATCCAAGGGGCCAAACATCCAAAAGGAATTTAAGGAAGAGAGATGGGGGAGACACACAGAAGAAAACTTCAGTAAGATCACTTAGTGAAGCCCCACCCACCCCCCAACTGCAGGACAGAATTTCCAGACTGAAAGCATTCAACGAGGACCCAGAGCAAGGTGCATATCTATGAAACAGAACAATGTAGACAAAGGTCCTAAAGTGTTAGAGTGAGGGAAAAGCCACACAGACAACAACACATGTCACTCTTGAGAAATGGAGATAAGGGGCTCATCAGTTCAAGGTCATCCTCAGCTATACAGTGAGTTCAAAGCCAGCCTGATGTACATGAGACCCAAAATAAAGCGGTTAGGGAGAATAAGACATGCACACCTATAATCCCAACTCTTAAACTGAGACCAAAGAATTGCCTCAAGTTCAAGGCCAACCTGGGCTACATAGCAAGACCATCTCAAAACACCAGAAAAAGACAAAAAACAGAATAACAATAATTCTAGACTTCCAAACAAGAAGGTTAGCCTCAATACACTACAGAAAAGTGATTCTCTGTGTGTTCTCTTGTAAGGGTTCATGGTTCGCCAAAGAATGATACCCCAGACTCAAATAGTATATAAAAGCGAAGAGTGTTTTATTCTGTAGAAGTCCAGCATGTGGAGGGGTCTCTCATTCCAAGAAGGAGACCACCAAATAAGCTCGCAGGCCTGATTTAAAGCACATTTGGGAATTCCAGAGTAGGTGACCTTTATCTTAATCTGTTGGCTCCATCTCTAGGAACCTTTCAGAAACATTATTGGGGAGGGTGGGCTGGAAACTGTTGCTGGGGAAGTCTGGAACTGCTGGTGACCCATTGCCCTTGCCTTAGGCCAGGTTGAAGGGCAGCTTCTGATGGTGGGCAGTTTCTGACTAGTGCCTGGAGCCTGAGGGGTTTTTGCTTTTTGTTTTCAGTAACTGACTTGCCCAGTTCTTGGGAACAGAAATTTAGGCCTAGTCTTCTGAATTGCCAGTTTGAAGCCTGCCGTGGAGTCAGCCTATCTCACTCCTGTGTGAAAGAGCCAGAGTCAGGGTAAGTTGAAACATCATAATGGTGAACAGTTACATCAAGAGTGAGCTTTCCTTACTCACAGTGAACCCATGTGCACCTCCTGTGATGCTGGAGGAGGTAGCAGCAAGGCAGGCTTTTTGCTAGAAGATATGAAAGGACATCAAAGTAGAAGGAAACCATAAGGAAAGAAGTGGACCATGAGGAAGGGAGAGAGGCAAGGGAAGAGTGATGGGCGATGGGTATGACCAAGAATCATTACATGGGTGGATGAAAATGCAGCCATTATTTTATATATGTGTGGCTTGATGAGGTCAGCTCAGGAACTTTGGAAAATTCTACCAGACCCCCAAGCACATAGGCACCCCTCCCCTCCTGGAAAAGACAGGTTAGAGAGCAGGTAGGCTGGAAGGGAGGGGCTGATTAAGCCCCTACTACCTCATTCCCTAAAGACCAATCAGTTTAAAAGTCACACTGTTCTGTCAATCACATTGTGCCTAATGGCTGCTGCTCTAAAAGCTATAAAAACTTGCTGAATGAGCTGCACATGGTCATTCTCCCTCCTTGGTGTGCAGGGTGACCCCAGCATGCTGGAACAATAAATTCCTCTTGCTTTTTTCATCGATCCCCAAATCCACGGTGTCCACTAGGGGCTCTCTGGTAAGCTAAGGCTACCCAAGTCTTACATTTGGTGCATGGGCCGAGAATCAACCCCTTATGGGGACATACCAGAAAGCGGCAGATTGGAGGAATGGCTTGAGCAGGTACCACAACTGTCTGTCTCACTGTTTGTCAGAGTCTGAGGCAGGATCGAGCTGTCTGTTTTCCTCTGTGTTTGTTGATATCTCCTTCTGTGTTCTTGGACTTAAACCGATGATATTTTTTTGGACATTGGACAGATTGAATCTACGCCGTTAACCATCCTAGTTAAGTCCTGGAGGGAAGTTAGGTAAAGAGGAGAAGATGTGTCAGTGACACCCAGACCAAGTGCCCTACATAGTCACCTGAGAGAATCTAGTGGGGGACCCTCTACCCCCTCAGGGATAAAAGCCTTTCTTTCCCCAAGACCCACCTCACAAGTTTCAGCCATCAGGAAGAAGGAAGCACGGGAGGAGAGATCTGGATCTGAGAAGAAGTTGATCCTCCAAGACCCTTCAACAGCGGACCTGTTACTCCAAGACCTGCTCCTCCATATCCCCCTACCTGCCCCCTCAGACATGGGGACACCATCAATTGACCAGGCTGTCATCGACAGCGGGTTTTCCCTGACTAGACCTGACTGAAGGTCCACCCCTAGACTCCATTGGCAGGTCTCAAAGGGGCCACATGACACCCACAAATCTGACCAAGGAACATGAGGCTAAGCAGGGACCGGATGAGTCACTTGCAGCCTTTCTAGAGTGACTCATGGAGGCATTCCATCAGTATGCACCCTATGACCCCAGCAGCAAGGAGCACAAAGCTGGTTGAGATATCAGGAAAAAGCTTCAGATGTTAGAAAGGATAAGTCATTGAGGGATTTAGTGCAGGTTGCTGAGAAAGTCTACCATAATAGGGAGACAGAGGAGGAGAAGGAGCAGAGAAAGAGTGAGGAAGAGAAGCGACAGGGAAGGAATCTACAGAGAGTCCTGGCCACAGTAGTTAGGGAAAGCAGAGAAGAGAGAGAGAGAAGGACCAGTGTGCATACTGCAAGGAGAGAGGCCACTGGGCCAGAGAGTGCCCTAACAAATGGAAGCTGGGAGCAGGAAATCCCAGGCCTTGGGAAAAGCGCCTCCAAGTGGCAAAGGTGTTAGCCCTGGGTGAAGACAGTGATTAGGGGAGACGGGGTTCGGATCTCCTCCCCAAACCCAGAGTAACTCTGAGAGTGGAGTGGAAACCCATTCAATTCTTGGTGGACACAGGCGCTCAACACTTGGTTCTCGAAGTCAATGGTCCCATTTCCAAAAAAAAGATCTTGGGTCTAAGAAGCCACTGGCACCAAAATGTATTCATGGACTACCCAAAGGACAGTGGACCTAGGGATGGGCCAGATATCCCATTCATTTAAGGTCACCCCCAACTGTCCCTACCCTCTGTTGGGGCAAGGCATACTCTCCAAAATGGGGGCTCAGATACACTTCCTGCCTGACAGGCCACAACTAACTGGCCCAAAAGGAGAGACTTCTCTGACTGACCCCTGCCAAAAGCTGAGGCTACCTGGTTTACAGACAGGAGCAGTTTTCTCCATGAAGGTCAGGAGACAAGCAGGTGCTGCTGTGGTGGATGGTACAAATGTCATCTGGGCAGAACCTCTACCCTCCCTCCTGACACCTCTACCCTCTCCATGTCGATGCAGAAAGTGGAGTTAATTGTCCCCACCAAGGCCCTGGAACTTGGAGCCTGCAAGAAAATTAACATCTACACGGATAGCAAGTATGCCTTTGCCACAGCCCACATCCACAGGGCTATATGCTAAGAGAGAGGACTGCTCACATCAGAGGGAACAAACAAGAAATCCTGGATCTCTTGGATGCCCTAATGAAGCCAGCAACTGTGAGTATTATTCACTGCCCAGGACATCAGAAGGGGAGAGACTCAGTGGCCCAGGGCAATAACCAGGCAGATCAAGTGGCTCAAGAAGTGGCTATGCAGGAGCCTATCCTGGTTATGGGCCTGCAAGAGACACCTGCTGGGAAATGGGACTGGACTAAGGGATGGCCTCACTTAGAATATACTGAAGAATTTCTTCTCAGATTGCTAGCCACCCTACCAACTATTACCTAGAGAAGGAAGGGCAATGGTGCACACAAGAAAGAAAACTATGCTCCCCAGAAAGAAAGAAAAAGACTTACTAGGCCAAATGCACAGATGGACTCATTTAGGGGATAAAAAGCTTGTCCAAGCAGTTAAGGGACCTAGAGTATATATAATAGGACTCAGGTTCTGGACCAGAAAGATAATAAAACAGTGTAAGGTATGCTAGCAAGTGAATACTTATGCAGCCAAGAGTAAACAGGGCAAAAGACCTAGGGGAGAACAGCCTGGAGTATATTGAGAGGTCAGTTTTACAGAAGTTAAGCCAGGAAATGTCGTTACAAATACTTTTTAGTGTTTGTAGATGTTTTCTCTGGATGGGTCGAGGCTTTCCCCACCAAGCAGGAAACAGCTACCATGGTATCCAAGAAGATATTAGAGGAAATTTTCCTGAGGTTTGCAGTGCCCAAGGTAATTGGATCAGACAATGGTCCTACTTTTGTCTCTAAGGTAAGTCGGGGATTGGCAGAGATATTGGGGACTAATTGGAAGCTCCATTGTGTGTACTGTCCCCAGAGTTCAGGCCAGGTAGAAAGAATAAACAGAACATTAAAAGAGACCTTAACTAAATTTGTTGGACAAGCCTAGCATGGTGGGACACGTGTCTGTCCCAGGTGCTGTGGCTCTGGGTGGGACAGGAGACATGCTGGAAGTGGCCATGTGTCTTCCCACACAGTCCGACGGGCAGGTGGGGGCTGTGGGAAGCCTTTGTGGACCCTGCCCATGGGTGTGGGAGGGGACCATTCTCGGGGAACTAGCGGCAGCCTTCTCTGTGGGTTCTTTAGCCCAGGGCACTGCAGTTGCTGCAGGGTGCTGCAGACAGGCAAGCCAGAGCACAGCTGAGGTTCCCACTGAGACCAGGTTTCAGTGGCTTGTGCACCGGGCTAGCTGCTTAGGCTTGGGTGAATGGGTACCATCTGGGAGCACTGGGGAACCCTCGGCGAGAGATTAGATGCAGATCCTTAATCGAGGGCCTGATCCCTCGCTTCCCACGGTGGGTCCAGATGAAGAGACAGTCCATAATTCTAAGACGTTTATTTTCATTGCGTGGAGTGGCATGGATGGAATTGTGCCCCCACCCCTCTGGGAGAGGCAAGGCAGATATAGTAACTGGGAAGGGGCGTGGCTAAGCCTCTAGGTGTCTCATTAACATGGGGATGGCTTGGGGCTGTGTGGCCACGCCTCTACCTGAGGAGGGATGGTACATGACCTGGGACTGGAGCCAAAGCCTCCTGGGAGTGTTGGCATAAAGTTTTACGGTCCCTCATGGATTGTTCCACTGGGTCGCCCAGATTTTACACCTGTGCTCAACCGGGTGCCAAATTGCCTGTCACAGATCACTGCCCCACATAAATTGACCTTGGAGGCTGGATCAGACTGGGTGGTGCCCCTCCCCCTTGGTCCTGTTCTGAGCCCAGAACACCTCCCACCATTTTAACCTGACCCCTTTTGAGATCCTGAATGGTACCCAAACTCCCTTGGTGCCCACTGGGCCCTCCCAGGAGGTATCCCACAACATGAGATTTGGCCCCAACTGTCTGCCTCAAATGCTCCAGGGATGCCAGAGACCTCTCACCACTTCCAGACTGGTGACTGGATCTATGTAAGGAGGCATCGGGCACAGTCACTGGAACCCTGATGAAGGGGACCCTTCCTGGCACTGCTAGCTACTCCCACAGTCCTCAAGGGAGACAGTATTGCAGCCTGGGTGCACGCTTCCCTTGTGAAACCTGCAGATGCCCCCCTCCCCAGAGATCCCCGCTGGACAGTACAGAAGATGGACAATCTGCTCAAACTCAAGATCACTCGACCTTGATCATGACTGCCTGGTGGTGCCTTTGGATTCTGGTTCCTTCCCTCATCCTTTGTGCCCGTCCACCAAACTTGTTACAGCACTCACTGTCGCCTTTCTGTTGTGGTTGGGGGTGGCTGGGGCAGCCCCTGGGACCTACGCTTTGGTCTTACAGAGGAAAAATCATGAGTCTGAGGACAGCCACTGATTTAGATATAGAGAGAATAGAAGCTTCCATCAGTCATCTTAAAGAATCACTGACTCCCTTATCAGAAGTAGTACTACAGAATAGGAGGAGATTAGACTTAACTTTTCCTCCAGCAAGGAGGGCTATGTGCTGCCTTAGCTGAAGAGTGTTGCTTTTATATAGACCATTCTGGGGCTGTTAAAGATTCAATGGCCAAGGTGACAGTAGGGTTAGCCAAGTGGAAGAGAGAGAGAGAACAGAGTCAGGGCTGGTTCGAGTCTTGGTTTAACTCCTCCCCTTGGTTAACCACCCTCATATCCACCCTGTTAGGACCTTAATTGTTCTCCTGCCATTGTTGACTTTTGGCCCCTGCATTTTGAACCGCTTGGTCACTTTTGTTAAGGAACACATAGGTTCAGTACAGCTAATGATCTTAAAGCAGAAATGCATAGAACTAGATACAGAAGACCAGGACTATGAGCTATCAGAATACCAGCAGCTTCAGGATTGAAGCACGCACAAAGAAAAGGGGGGAATGAAGAGATCAGCTCAGGAACTTTGGAAAATTCCACCAGGGCTCCGAGCATGTGGGCACCCCTCCCCTCCTGGAAAAAGACAGGACGTAGAGAGCACATAGGCTGGAAGGGAGGGGCTGATTAAGCCCCTACTACCTCATTCCCTAAAGACCAATCAGTTTAAAAGTCACACTGTTCTGTCAATCACATTGTGCCTAATGGCTACTGCTCTAAAAACTATAAAAACTCGCTGAACAGGCTGTACATGGTCGTTCTCTCTCTGTGTGCAGGGCGACCCCAGCATGCTGGAACAATAAACTCCTCTTGCTTTTTTCATCGATCCCTGACTCCATGGTGTTTACTCGGGGGGGGGGGGTCTCCAGTAAGCTAAGGCTCCCCAGAGTCTTACAGTATGTAACACACACACACACACACACACACACACACACACACACACACAAAGTAACACAACCAAAAACACTGAGTTTGCTCATTTTTTTTTCAGTGAATATTTCTGATTGACACTGAATTTATTTCTCCACTTCTTTTCTGTAAGTTGTGGGTGATCTATAGTAATGATTAAAATTTGGTTAAAATGATTGGGATGATTTTCAATGCACCGTGATGTGTAATTCCCACAATGTGTACAAGCACTGTATTGGGGTGCAAATAGCATAAGGTCTGGTCCAGCATTCCATCTCTTGGTCAGGGTGGGGAGGGCCGAGTTTGCTCATTTTTATAAAGGAATTTTAGATGAGGCATGGTGGCACACACCTTTAATCCCAGCACGCAGGAGGCAGAGGTAGGAGGATCTCTGAGAATTTAAGGCCAGCCTGATCTACATAGCAAATTCCAGGACAGCCAAGACTAAATAGAGACACCATGTCAAACAAACAAAACAAGGAATTTTTTTAAGTTAAGTTTAAAAAAACTAAAGAAACAATGAGTGAAATACTCATATTAGCTCACTTGATTCCACAGGGATCTTAGAATCATTCTCAGAAATCTTAATTCCCCATCAATAGCTCCCTAGCACCTCTCCGTGCTCTTCATCTTGATCTTTAGGAGTCATTATTTTGCACACGGGTATGTCCTAGAGCCATCTGGGTTTCTGTCCACTCTCCTTGTTCCCAACTCATCTTTTTGAGAATGAAGTACACAGGGTTAAATTGGTGTTATCAAGAGTTATCCATACTTGTACCATAAGCTAGAGAAGACATCCTGTCTAAAAAGAAATGAACCGATTGACTATTGTATGCATACGATACCATGATAAAGTGTTCTCTGATATTTGTCTTTATTCCCTTTAGCTCATCATTGTAACTAATACCTGACTATTTCAAAAGGAGAGGACAAAAGGTTGGAAACAGTTGAAAAGTTATAAAATACTGTAGTCTCACAGTAATCTGAGATTTCTACAGGCAGCTTTGGTGTGAGTGAGGGGACTACAAAGTGTGTGTGTGTGTGTGTGTGTGTGTGTGTGTGTGTGTGTGTGTGTGTGTGTGTGTGTTGTTGTTGTTGTTGTTGTTGTTGCTTTCCATAAGAAAAAGAATGGGAGACATATAAGAACTTTGACTTTGCGGGTGTGATGAGAAAGCTACCATAATCTGATTCTTGATGCAAAAGTGTTTGGCCTCTGTGATGGGCAGGTTGCCTAGGACTCACTTGTAAGCTGCACATTTGTGTGTAGATTACTGGCACGTCTGATGGGGTCTAGCCTGGGAGGTCTCTTGCCTTACCGCCAGGAACTGGGGAGCTAGGAGTCCAGACTTGCACCGGAAGGCTGACTCATCCTGGGGAGTAGGGTCCCCTCAGGAAGTGATATTGGGTAAGGCGGCTCCTGTGGTTGAGAATAGATCTCAAAGGGGAACTTCGCTGGTAACCTTCCCAGGCCTGGAGGAGGAGGTGGATTCTGTGACAGGACTCTGCACTCTCTGAGATCATAACATTCGATTTCTACCTAAGCTGCAAATTATTAAGGTAAACCGGTAAAGGACTAAGAAGAGTTGAGGGGAGAAACAAAACTTAAATCTATCTTACAGGGAAATTGGAGTTGAGAACATAAAGAAGGGCTAGAGGTACGGCTAAGTGATAGATCGGTAGATCGGGTTCCCAGCATCTGTGGAACGAGGCCCTCCTTCTTAGAAAGGAGAGAACGGGAGGAAAGGTAGGCTGTTCCCATAAGCAAATGTTAGAAAGTGGTCCCAGGCCGGGCAGTGGTGGTGCACGCCTTTAATCACAGCACTTGGGAGGCGAGGCAGGTGGATTTCTGAGTTCGAGGCCAGCCTGGTCTACAGAGTGAGTTCCAGGACAGCCAGGGCTACACAGAGAAACCCTGTCTCGAAAAACCAAAAAAAGAAAAAAAAAAAAGAAAGAAAGTGGTCCCAGAACCTACTTAGAGGACATCTGATGACTTGGAAATAATATATTATACCATTGCTAAGACCTCTTCAAAGAAGCTTTGTGTGTGTGTGTGTGTGTGTGTGTGTGTGTGTGTGTGTGTGTGTGTGTGTGTGTGTATGCACACGCATGTGTTGAGACAGGGTCTCTATTTACTCCTGGCTGTCCTGGAATTTGCTATGTAAACCAGGCTGGCTTAAACTCACAGAAATCCATCTGTCTCTGCCTCCTCCTAAAGGCTGGGAGTGACTGTGCACCAGTATGCCAGCCACGTCTACATTTTTAGCCCAGCTTTCCTTCTCAAGAAAAGAAAATGGCTAAGCCCCTTCATGGACTTTGTCCTAAAGCAGCAGACACACTCCACTCCTGCAGCAAACAAAATCAAAGCACTGGCTCTTTAGGGAGCGAGCTTCCTCTCACTTAGGTTTCCTCTTGCTTCCTCCCCAGGGAAACTCCACCCCCACAAAAGCTTTCAAAGAAATGAGCTTGCAGGTGCTGCTCCTGAGCCAAGTCAATCTAAGGCCTCTGTCTTAGCCAAGGGACTCAAGGGATCCTATTTCTTGCCCTATAGAAGAATGCTCTGAAAATATTTCCGATGGTTTTCAGTGCTTTTAAAATTCTGCACTAAATAAACTGTGAATCCATACATCATATTCAATATCAGAATGTTGAAACTGTCAAAATCAATGTGAACATATACACCTTGACTCTCCCACAACTCTGGGAGCCAACCTTACAAAGGAGGGCACTGAAGCACTAATACTTTGGTTTTTCAATTAATTGCTTTTACATGTAAGAGGCTTTGCCTGCATGTATGTCTTTGCATCACATGTGTGCCTGGTGCCTGAGGAGATAAGAAGATGGCATAAGCCCCCCTGGGACTGGAGTAATGGATGGTTGTGAGCCATTGTGGGTTGTTTTGTTTTATAATGTACTCATGTGACTTTTCACTCGTCTTCAGGAATGTGTTTAGAGGAGCCAGTAAACAGTGAATCTGTTACATGCTTCTCCTGATGGAGCCTCCGCATGCTACCTTTGCTGCCCTCACAGCCTCAGGCTCTGAACACTTCCCTTGGCTGTGTCTTTATGATGAGCTGGCAGTTCTTGGTCTTGGCTTCCTGGGAATGCATGAACACTGAGAGTCAGCTGGCTTATCATCAGTGCTTGCAACCAGGAAGCACTTAGGGAAGCCACCTCTGTCTTTCTCTTGTGAAATCCTCTTGCAATTTGTTATGATCCCCACCCAACCCTGAAGGGGCTCTGGCCAACTGGACCTTAGAGAACGAGGCTGTAGCAGGCCTTACCTTCTCCTCATTCCCTTCCTTACTAAAAACCATTCGATTCCTGAAGCCAGTCACCAATAAACCTGGCAAAGTTCTTTAATATTCTCTGTCTTTTCTTCTTGTGTTGTACTGGGATGTTAGACAGCTACTACCTGGAGGAATTGAAACATTTCCTCTAAGGTGGCAGAGAAAGGCTCTTGAGACTCAGGAACCTAGTATGTATTGTGGCACGTCTTTAATCTCAGCACTCAGAAGGCAGAGGCAGACAGATCTCTGTGAGTTCTAGAGCAGCCTGGTCTTACATAGTGAGCCCCAGGACAGCCAGTGCTACAAAACAGACCATGTCCCAAAACAATAACAAAAAAGACTCAGGAACCTCACTACCTGGTCCCCACTCCACCCCATGAAGAGTTACTCAAAGATAATTAGTCACTGGACCAAAGAGGCTCTTTGGTGGACAAGCCACAGTGATGTCCGGGTAGGCAGCTTCTGGGAGTCATCACCTACCCTGGAATGGGCTTCTTGGTGTTGTAGTTGTCTATGAAATACCCAAGAGTAACGCCAATAAGCTCACTGGTCTACTGAGCTAGATTTGAGTAGAACTGTTGGTTTGATCCGTACTGGTACCCTGTCTGATGTGAATCGATATCTGTTTACATTTCCTTCAGTAAAGTCAAACAAATGGAAGCATGGCTTTGATCCAGAGAGAATGTCCTCTCTTCTTTTATGCCTATGAGAGGGTACAGACTGGTCTGTAGTCCAGGATGCCAATTGGTAGGATGAGTCCTGGAAGACAGTGCCCAGACATGTTTGTGGACTTGTCTTGCCAGCTCTCACTGGCTCATCTACGTGTAAATCCCCTTTCTGCTTATTTTAGAAGAGAAATTCACATGTCCCCTTTCTGAGTGCACTGTCACCAAAGATGATGTGGACCACTAGGAGCTACCCTGGGGAAACACCTAAGCAGTGGTCACTGAGTGAGTGCTTAGAGAACAATTGGAGCACTAGTCATTGTGCGGGTTCCTAGGACAAGCAATGCAGAGGCTTCTCAGGCCTGGGAGCAGGACTATTTCTCATTCATATGCAGAGACTTATAAACAAAATCTAATTCAGCAATCACTTCACTGAAAAACTGTTTAGTCAAGCTAATGTCCGATTACACGCGTCAGTAACAAACTCCACTTGCTTTCTCAGTCCGCCTCCTGTGTGTGGCTCCCAGCTGCTGTCTTTTCCTTATCCTTCTGATATCTCTCTTCCTCTCATACAAAAATTCCTTCTCTCTCACTGAGCACCTTCTTTTCTCTAATGCCCGAAGAAATCAAGTACCTCCACTAACCCTGCCCTTGCATCATCCTGGCCTGGTTACAGAGGCTTTTCCCATGTACCCTAGAGCAGCAATAGGTGCCACTTCAAAGCTTGCCAGAGCTTCTGCTAAAGTCGGTCTAAAGCCTGCCGTTGGTCTCACAGACTGGCGCTGGCATCATTACCGACTAGGAACTTACAACACTTCCACCCTGCCGGTCAGCTTCTGGAGAGACTGTCTCCCACTCAGGTTGTGGTCCACCAATGCAACACCCTGAACCCGGTCCAGAATAAAGAAGAGGAACTTCATGATTTCCTTATCTCAGGGAACGTCCCTCACCTCAGGAAAAGCATTAGAAACTCCCACAGAGACCCGTGACCCTAGCAGAGTTGTTATGAATTATCTTAAAGCTGAAGCTGGTAGCTGAAGAAAGGGCTCTAAAGCCTTTTCAAGAAGTCTACTGAGAAGCAGTGCTCATCCGGCTGCCTGGTACTTCTGGAGGTCCCAGCGCACTGAGTACTACTTCCAGCCTTTGACAGATCAACTGAATCAGAACTGCGACCCCCTTCGGGGCCTATCTGGTATACTTTACCACACTGACTTCTTCTTTTTTAAATCGAAAATAACTTTTATCCAGAAAAATCTGTGGTAAGATATGGTTAACTAGTCACACACAAAATGTCTTGAAATTTTGTGGCAGATCCAAACAGACCCTGGTTTCTCCATCCTGGACAGACTCTGCTAAGTCATCTGCATTATAAATACTCCCAGGGCCAGTAGTTCATCCTCCTGGGCTTCCAGGTCTCCTGGTGACACTGAATTTCTTGTTAGTAACAACCAGGAGAAAAGGATATTAACATTGCAGTCTGTATTTCAGTTCAGCTTGAAATTTGTACAAATCTCATTTATTTTTCTATCCAGTGGAAAAGAGACTGAAGCTGGGTAAGACACCAAAATGTGGGACTTGTATCAGATCTACTACAGAAGTTCTGCAATCTTCTGGCTGACCAGCTGAGCCTGACCCCAAATTTCTGCACTACTCCTCTCCTGGGGGACCCCTGCTCCTGACATGCTTGATGACCAGGCCTGGAGACATATTGTTCGTTATAATGTGGCTGATCAACCCCATCACTGACTCCATGAACACCACCATAGTACTTACATTAATCTCTCTGACTTCCTAGATTATTTGTCGTCTTGGATTGCTGCTCCTTCCAACAAAGGCAGTCACTAGAAAGCCAGCAGGAGTTAACGACTCTTCACCATTTACCTCCTACCCACAGCCACCTAGAATCCTTTCTTCCTTTTTCCTGGATCAGAAATCTCAGTAATGTTTGGCCAATAAATGTGGCTATTCCTATAAAGAGATCATCTCCTCTCAGTGTTTTTGAGTAATTATCATGACTGAGGGGGCAGGGAATTACTTAGACCTATGAGGAATGTAGAGAGCGGTTAGAGTATTCGCCATTACAAGATGGCGCTGACTTCCGCTGTCGCTCTAGGAAACTTATGGATAGCGCGGGGTGACTCGCCCAAAGCGCTTGCGCATTATGGGTGTACATGACTAATCACCGCCCACTCCCGGGGCGCGCCAATCAGTGGAGGACACGCTGCCTCAGGGCTATATAAGCAGCACCATTCTGGGGCCCGGGGTCTTCCTCTTCATGATGCAATAAACGCTTTGCTGCAGAAGGATCCGTGTGTCCGCGTGGGTTCTTGCGGGACAACTGGTGCCGAAACCCGGGAACATAGCGACTTCATCATCGCCGGCACCGAGGAGACCCTCCGCTTCTGCGGAGTGGATTCAGAACTGCAGGACTAAAGGCAAGCTCTGAGAGGTATGTCTGTCCACGAGCTTTTCCCCCATCTTCCTCCACAATCGGCTGACGTGATAGAAGCTATCCTTATAGTATCGGCCGCACTCGC